>OX246744.1:42334776-42340944 GCA_945910005.1 Isoperla grammatica
CTAGCTGAATTTCGTCATCTTTATAAGTGCCAAAATAGCGTAAAAACGCGTTTTCATTGTTTTCAAGCACCTAATTTGAAAAAAAAATCCGGGGGAGGACCCCCGGACCCTCCGTTTGCTTGGGGGTATTCCATACCCCCAGACCCCCCGGTAGAGAGCCCCTTTACAGGTTTTAGCTGAGGGCCCCAAATGGTCCCAGTCCGGGCCTGCTTACATAACACGAATAAAATTAATCATTTAGGATTTAAATATTACCATGTATATTGGTGAAGTCAGTAATCGTATTTGGCGCTTGCTTACTGTCGGCTCACCAACGTCTCAATTATAATTATGTTTTTAAGAACACATTTGTGTAAATTAACAACACAATTTTATTGGAACAACTTTTCTTTTTATTTCATTCTAAACTAATAACGTGTTATAAACATTTTCCACCCCTCCCTCTTAATCCTATTCAATTTCAAAGAATCAAAAATATGAAATTATTTAAGAGCCATGCATCTATGCATGACACTTACAATGGAAGAAAACCTGAAAAGCAAACACGAGTTACACATTTCCAGACTGCCTCTACAAACGCTTAAATCCACATTCAAAAAACTCTATACAAAATTTTCGCCTGCGGCGCTCTTGTGGGGGCCTCCCCCCACACCCCCCATTCATTCGCACCCGAAGTCGATTTCCACGCAGTCGGTGGTAGGTGGTATATGCTACGAATTTGGCCCCGGGCATATCAAGGGGGTCGGGCCGCCACTGATCTGCTCTAACCAACGGTAACTAGTGTTTCAGAGAGTGGTCACCGATCCACCTCCTGACCTAGCCCGAGGTTGCTTAACTTCGGTGTTCGTATGGGAACCGGCTAAGCGACCGCGGCTAAACCGTTGGCAGAGGCGGTTTGGCCACACCCACCGTTACCGGTAACCTACGGAAGGTCTTCAATTATCCCCAATGGACCTGGAGAAAGGAATAAGCGAAGTAGAAAATTAAGTTGTCACCTTGGACTCGGCTGTGTCGTAGCATCAGAATACTTTCGTTGGGGCAACTATAAGAAACGATTCGGACGTGCGAATAACCCCCCCCCCCCCCCCCCCCAGGTCTGCATGAGGGCATGGGTGTAGTGTGTATTGATCGTGTGGCAGAGGTAGGGTTGGGCACGCACAATATTACCGGCCTGGCTACCTGCCTTGCTGGACTCATACACAGGTTGGGTCTTCAAAGGCCACAGTCTTGATTTCTGCACGGGTACGGGCCTTGATATGTTTATTGACAGGGAAGGATACATCTACGTCAAAAACCTCATACAATTTTCATTTTTAAATTATATCACAAGAATGGGCTTCGAAATCGAAAATCTGAATCAACAGCGCACTGTGGTTTAGTAAGCCCTACACACTGAATGCTTTAAGTTGTGTCTTACATTGTAATCAGTATGTTTTTTTATAAATAATTAATTGTATTACTGATTATAGAATTATAATCAAAATACTACGCTAATGGTTATAATATTTTATTTTTTCAGTAGGGCTTACCAAAGCACAGTGCGCTGCTGATTTAGATTTTTGATTTCTTGTTGCAATCTCGAGATATAATTTAATAATGAACATTTTCTGCCTTTTTTGACGCAGACTACCTACCGCTCTTAAAACGGGCCCGGGCCGAGCCTGGGCCTACATATCACTGAACGAGGAGAGATTTTTCGGGCTTTTTATTTTTTTTTTGTAATCGGTAATTGCAAGTAAAGAAAAGTAATGTTATTTTACCAAAATTTCCGAAACTTAAAACAAACCCGAAATAGTATAAACTTCCGGTCACAACAGTTTTGTTGTTATTCTTTTCGTTACATACTTTCAATGGCAATAGTTACTAATTTCGTTTTACCCTGTCGTTCGTATTCCTTGCCAAATACTATAAAAATCAACTTGCTGCTTTAACAGTTGAACGGGCTTTTACAATTTACACTTCCGGCGGGCCTGGGCGGGCCCGGGTTTGAAATACCGGGCCCGGGCCGGGCTTCTATAATTAGGCCCGTGCAGACCTCTACCATAGTCGAGCTCGTTTACACGTTTACAATAGGGCTGGGAGAAGACGTTTAATTTGGAAAAACGTTTATTTTTCAGAATTTCCCACGATAAACGTAACACCCGTTATGTTTACACAATGATTTTTTTTTTTTTAATGAGTTGGAACGTAACTCGGTGATTTATTATATTCATTGTTGATCATACCTCCACCTTTTTTTGTGTCCAACTGTCCACTGTCCAACTGTCCACTGTCCAACTATCCACTGTCGTTTTCACTGCCTGCCTCGATCTGTCGGCTTGTCCCCGAAGGCACAGATAACTAATTAAATTGTTATCTGTGCCGAAGGGTACCTCTACGCAGTGGTGTATTCCTAAAATATAAAGTGCCTAGGCGGTCGAATTTACGTGTGCACCGGGTGGGGGTGGGGGTGTGGGGGAGGGGGGGGGCGAAAAAGATTTTACTGTGAATTTTAGGGATAAGAGCTAACAAGTTGGACTAGTTTCAACTTTCGTTCTAGCCCTTAAATCTTAGGTAAAATGACTATTTTCTTCTCTATTTGTTTGAATAGCTTCTCTTATAATAATAGTTGTCCCAAGACTACCTTACACATGCTTTCGTCACAGGCGAGGTATTCGTAGCCAATCAGCGATCGGTATTTGCGCGGGGTTGTCTCGGGCGGTTCGCTGGTTGGCTACGAGTGCCTCGCCTGTGACGCAAGCATAATATGTAAGTGTAAGGTAGTCTTGGGTTGGCTATAACAGCCATGGAAAAGCCAGCATGTGACAACTATATGCATATATATATGCAAGGCGTATGGTATAGCGTAAGATACAGGAAATGACAAATCATATTAAATCAATGCGTCTGATTCCGATGTCGCTGTACAACACTCCACTCATTACCATAACAATGGCGATATTCAAAACAAGTGTGAGATTGCGAGGTGATGTTATGCGTGGGTTGACCTGTGTGAACCTCCCTCCGTGCAGCGCGAGCGTAGCATTCCATCCGACGCGGTCGTTAGTGCTCGGCAACAGAGTGTGAGATTGCGAGGTAATGTTATGCGTGGGTTGACCTGTGTGAACCTCCCTCCGTGCAGCGCGAGCGCAGCATCCATCCGACGCGGTCGTTAGTGCCCGGCAACAGAGTGTGAGATTGCGAGGTGATGTTATGCGTGGGTTGACCTGTGTGAACCTCCCTCCGTGCAGCGCGAGCGTAGCACTCCATCCGACGCGAGCGTTAGTGCTCGGCAACAGAGTGTGAGATTGCGAGGTAATGTTATGCGTGGGTTGACCTGTGTGAACCTCCCTCCGTGCAGCGCGAGCGCAGCACTCCATGCGACGCGAGCGTTAGTGCTCGGCAACAGAGTGTGAGATTGCGAGGTAATGTTATGCACGGGTTGACCTGTGTGTGAACCTCCCTCCGTGCAGCGCGAGCGCAGCACTCCATCCGACGCGAGCTTAGTGCTCGGCAACAGAGTGTGAGATTGCGAGGTAATGTTATGCACGGGTTGACCTGTGTGTGAACCTCCCTCCGTGCAGCGCGAGCGTAGCATTCCATCCGACGCGAGCGTTAGTGCTCGGCAACAGAGTGTGAGATTGCGAGGTAATGTTATGCGTAGGTTGACCTGTGTGAACCTCCCTCCGTGCAGCGCGAGCGTAGCATCCCATCCGACGCGGTCGTAGTGCTCGGCAACAGAGTGTGAGATTGCGAGGTGATGTTATGCGTGGGTTGACCTGTGTGTGAACCTCCCTCCGTGCAGCGCGAGCGCAGCACTCCATCCGACGCGGTCGTTAGTGATCGGCAACAGAGTGTGAGATTGCGAGGTGATGTTATGCGTGGGTTGACCTGTGTGTGAACCTCCCTCCGTGCAGCGCGAGCGCAGCACTCCATCCGACGCGAGCGTTGTGCTCGGCAACAGAGTGTGAGATTGCGAGGTGATGTTATGCGTGTGTTGACCTGTGTGAACCTCCCTCCGTGCAGCGCGAGCGAAGCATCCCATCCGACGCGAGCGTTAGTGCTCGGCAACAGAGTGTGAGATTGCGAGGTGATGTTATGCGTGGGTTGACCTCTGTGTGAACCTCCCTTCGTGCAGCGCGAGCGCAGCATTCCATCCGACGCGGTGTAGTGCTCGGCAACAGAGTGTGAGATTGCGAGGTGATGTTATGCGTGGGTTGACCTGTGTGTGAACCTCCCTCCGTGCAGCGCGAGCGTAGCATCCCATCCGACGCGGTCGTAGTGCTCGGCAACAGAGTGTGAGATTGCGAGGTGATGTTATGCGTGGGTTGACCTGTGTGTGAACCTCCCTCCGTGCAGCGCGAGCGCAGCACTCCATCCGACGCGGTCGTTAGTGATCGGCAACAGAGTGTGAGATTGCGAGGTGATGTTATGCGTGGGTTGACCTGTGTGTGAACCTCCCTCCGTGCAGCGCGAGCGCAGCACTCCATCCGACGCGAGCGTTGTGCTCGGCAACAGAGTGTGAGATTGCGAGGTGATGTTATGCGTGTGTTGACCTGTGTGAACCTCCCTCCGTGCAGCGCGAGCGAAGCATCCCATCCGACGCGAGCGTTAGTGCTCGGCAACAGAGTGTGAGATTGCGAGGTGATGTTATGCGTGGGTTGACCTCTGTGTGAACCTCCCTTCGTGCAGCGCGAGCGCAGCATTCCATCCGACGCGAGCGTACTGCTCGGCTACAGAGTGTGAGATTGCGAGGGTGTGAACCTCCCTCCGTGCAGCGCGAGCGCAGCATTCCATCCGACGCGGTCGTAGTGCTCGGCAACAGAGTGTGAGATTGCGAGGTGATGTTATGCGTGGGTTGACCTGTGTGAACCTCCCTCCGTGCAGCGCGAGCGTAGCAATCCATCCGACGCGAGCGTTAGTGCTCGGCAACAGAGTGTGAGATTGCGAGGTAATGTTATGCACGGGTTGACCTGTGTGAACCTCCCTCCGTGCAGCGCGAGCGTAGCATTCCATCCGACGCGAGCGTTAGTGCTCGGCAACAGAGTGTGAGATTGCGAGGTGATGTTATGCACGGGTTGACCTGTGTGTGAACCTCCCTCCGTGCAGCGCGAGCGCAGCATTCCATCCGACGCGAGCGTTAGTGCTCGGCAACAGAGTGTGAGATTGCGAGGTAATGTTATGCGTGTGAACCTCCCTCCGTGCAGCGCGAGCGAAGCATCCCATCCGACGCGGCGTAGTGCTCGGCAACAGAGTGTGAGATTGCGAGGTGATGTTATGCACGGGTTGACCTGTGTGTGAACCTCCCTCCGTGCAGCGCGAGCGCAGCATCCCATCCGACGCGAGCGTTAGTGCTCGGCAACAGAGTGTGAGATTGCGAGGTAATGTTATGCGTGTGAACCTCCCTCCGTGCAGCGCGAGCGAAGCATCCCATCCGACGCGGCGTAGTGCTCGGCAACAGAGTGTGAGATTGCGAGGTGATGTTATGCACGGGTTGACCTGTGTGTGAACCTCCCTCCGTGCAGCGCGAGCGCAGCATTCCATCCGACGCGAGCGTTAGTGCTCGGCAACAGAGTGTGAGATTGCGAGGTGATGTTATGCGCGGGTTGACCTGTGTGTGAACCTCCCTCCGTGCAGCGCGAGCGTAGCATTCCATCCGACGCGGCGTAGTGCTCGGCAACAGAGTGTGAGATTGCGAGGTGATGTTATGCACGGGTTGACCTGTGTGTGAACCTCCCTCCGTGCAGCGCGAGCGAAGCATCCCATCCGACGCGGCGTAGTGCTCGGCAACAGAGTGTGAGATTGCGAGGTGATGTTATGCACGGGTTGACCTGTGTGTGAACCTCCCTCCGTGCAGCGCGAGCGCATCACTCCATCCGACGCGAGCGTTAGTGCTCGGCAACAGAGTGTGAGATTGCGAGGTGATGTTATGCGTGGGTTGACCTGTGTGTGAACCTCCCTCCGTGCAGCGCGAGCGTAGCATCCATCCGACGCGAGCGTTAGTGCTCGGCAACAGAGTGTGAGATTGCGAGGTGATGTTATGCGTGGGTTGACCTGTGTGAACCTACCTCCGTGCAGCGCGAGCGCAGCATCCATCCGACGCGAGCTTAGTGCTCGGCAACAGAGTGTGAGATTGCGAGGTGATGTTATGCGTGGGTTGACCTGTGTGTGAACCTACCTCCGTGCAGC
>OX246744.1:42341144-42376593 GCA_945910005.1 Isoperla grammatica
CCGAAATTGCTGTTGATAGACGGTCAGCTATGCACTTTTGTGGTCTCACTCGGCCGGACCAGCCGAGAGTAGGCTCAAAAAATTCGTAATTTTTACCTGATTACAGCAAAGGCAATCCGGAAAACGAAATCGGTAGCTTTCACTTTTTATAGCCAAAAAACGGTAAAAAAAGGGAATTTTATCGATTACAAGACCAATTGAGTGATAGCGCTGGGCAAGGTGTCAAAAAACTCGATATTTTGTGAGAAATGAATAAAACATAATGCGAACATGGAATTCAGTACCATTTGGCGTTGAGATCCTAAAAACGGCAAAAAATGGCACAATTTATTTTATCGACCAACTGACCGGTAACAATGGGAGAGGTAAACTAATTTGATATTTTATAGGCATAATGTAGAATAAATAAAGTGAAACTCAATATGTGTACCTTTAGGCTATAGATAAAAAAGGCACCAAAAGGGCACTGCCGTCTTTTAGATTAATTGGCTGACAAAACTTACTGGGGGGGATGGCAACAAATGCGATTGTAAGCAGCGTGCAAACTTCTAAACATTACCTTTTACCTTTCAGATACTTCAGATACTAAAGGGCCAAAACGGTACCAAAAACAAGGTGGAGTGGGGGGGGGGTCGGTTATAATATTAGTGTTATTATTTCCGCCAAAATAGAATAAACACAAATGCAGTTGGAAACGGTCATAAAAGGTAAGTCGCATTTAAATTGTTGGTATTATTTTAAGAGCTTGAAGAACGGCAACAAAGACATACGATTTGCAGGAAAAGATAATTGAGTAGGAAGAAAAATGTATAATTGGAAAAGATAAATGAACCCCGTTGTTCAATATTTATTCGTAATTTATTTACACGAAAACGAAAAACATCACAATATTGTCTCCAGTTATTTATAAAAGATCAAATACAAGGAAAAAATACATATTGAAGGCATGTGTTCCAACTCCGTAAATTCTAGACGGTTTGTTGTGTGATTAAAATATTATCTATAATATAAATAAATCTATAATATTATTATTTATTAGGTGCATGTTCGGCATATACATTTTTTTTGCCATGTAAATGTAAACTTGTTTAAAAAAAGTCATTGTAAACCTGCGAAGCATCAAGCAGGCCGTCACATGTAGTTATGTAGATGATAGCTCATGATTTTATACATTATTATACAATTAAATGGAGCACTAATGTAAATACAACTAAAACACACATGTGAGATGATGTTTAAATTTAAAGCACTTACAAACTATATACTTTAATGTGGAGTACATGACAAACTAGTGCATCCTCTTCACCGTGTTGTACATATCTGCTATGCTTCGAGACTCACTAAAACAGAAACACGTTCACATATATAGTCGCATCGGTAACGCGAAAATTATATTTTGATTTTAAAATATTAAGACGTATTTATAATGAGGGCTTAGTAATAGCCTACATACCTCAGAAATCCAGGTCAGTCACTGTCCTCACTGCAATAGCTTTCCTCTATTAGTGGTAGCAAGGTATCTTCTTCCACCTCTTTGCATTGCTCTTGACAGGAACACAAGTCTGTACATCTAAGCTTTAGCTCCTTGCACTGACACTTAGCTGTAGAACAGTGCTTGCATTTGCATGATATTAATTCTAATACTTCTTCTGGGGCTGGTTTCGTTGCAAGCCATTGGATAGCAATAGAACCATCTTCCAGGCACCAGCCATGGTCGAATGGGAGTGGGATACTTTGGAATTGGAGGAGAGATGTGTTCCAGATAGCTGCTTGGTAGTTTGATCTGTCAATGTGCAACCGGAGTGTTGAGCGACATGGAGGTAAGGTTTCTGGGTCGACGGCACCTCCCCGAGTGCAGTACATATGATATCGAAGCGCATTCACGTCTGATAATTTTGGCTATAAAAAGTGAAAGCTACCAATTTCGTTTTCCGGATTGCCTTTGCTGTAATCAGGTAAAAATTACGAATTTTTTGAGCCTACTCTCAGCTGGTCCGGCCGAGTGAGACCACAAAAGTGCATAGCTGACCGTCTAAATCGCCTGCTTAGTCAGAAAACAGTGGCTTATCATCGACAAATATTTTATCTAAGCAGAGTTGACCTATAGGCAATGCAACAATCAAAGGTACAGTTATGTCAAATGGTACCAAAATAAAACCTATCTAAATAAAATGTGCAGTTACTTTAACAAGTCTGAGAACACAATGTACTGTTTTGAACGTATTTTGAGCGTTTGAACTTTGATTTGATAAACACACCCTTCTTGGTGAATTTTGTGTTAAGAAAGAAATGAAATATATATAAGATTTATAATTTATCTTAAAACACTATCAAATAGCATTGTTTTGATTCGTTACCCACCCGCATTTGTCATTTTTATTGGTCGCACATCTGACAAGTTGCCCTCTGCCGTTTTCTGCTCTCAAATCTAAAGAGCTACTGATTTCAATTATTGTTATATTACTTATGATGAGTGTTGTGTAACACACACAATATTTTGTTAGGTATTTTGCTTTAAGTATGAAATGTGTTGTCATATATCTCTCCCATAAAATGTGAGGGGTTACTTGAAGTTTATCGGTCACTTATACTACATACTAAATGGCCCTTTTATGCCCCCCTCCCCCCCTTTTATTTTTGGTTAATGCCCAACTCTATGATTATAAATTTTCGAATTACATTTTCTTCGCTTTCCTTAAAAGATATAAAATTTGTTGACATCTCTCCAAGCATTATCAGAAATTGGTAATGAAGTTCACAAATTGTAATTTTGTTTGCCGTCTTTTTGTCTATACAAAGTAATAGTTACCGGTTTATTTACCGATTTCTGATTTCTCTAAAGGCCAAGTGCTATCGATTACGATAGTCGCTTTATTTGTTATGAATTAGTTTTAAATATCGAGTTCGTGCCACCAGTCTCAGTGTAATCGGTCGATAGGTCTTCTATATTATGATACATTGGTGCCGTTTTTTGCCGTTTCTTGATTTTAAAGGCCGTGTTTATGTTTTCGAACTTCACATTATTTGTTATTAGATACATTTAGTTTGATGTACCGAGTTTTTTTACTCTTCTCCCAGTGTTATCGGTTAACTGGTCTTCTAAATGAAATGTGTGCCATTTTTGCCGTTTTTATTCTCCCAGGGCAAAACGGTAGCGATTTCCATTTTTGCATTACTTTTTCTTAATTTTACATGAAATAACAAATTGTTCGACACCTGTCCCAGCGTTATCAGTCAACTAGTCTTGTAGTATTTAAATAATTACTTTTTGCCATTTTTTGCCGTTTTTGGGCTATAAAAAGTAAAAGCTACCGATTTCGTTTTCCGGATTGCCTTTGTTGTAATCAGCTAAAAATTACGAATTTTTTGAGCCTACTCTCGACTGGTCCGGCCGAGTGAGACCATTCTGTTGAATTTGGGGGGATAGCTGACCGTCTATGATGTATTCTTGTAATCGCGGAAATTCCTCGCGCCGCAAACATGTTGACTCCTAGAAGATAGATCTGACTGTTTGCTGCATGAGGGAGGCATTGTAAGTATAACATTGTATAGCAGTGACTCACTGTCACACAGTCACAGTATACACTGTACAGCCAGTCAGACAAACAGATGCATATGTGAACTATGGAGATAATATCTGCGATCGCTTAGCTGGTTCCCATACGAACACCGAAGTGAAGCAACATCAGGCTAGGTCAAGAGGTGGATGGGTGACCACTCTCCTCTGAAACACTAGTTACCGTTGGTTAGAGCAGATTGGAGGGTTCGAAAGCTTGTGTAACAGCTTCGTTCTTCTCGTCAACTGCTTGGCAGTCCAGGTTAGTGGAGGAACCTATATGACTGGTCAAAGTTACACTGTCCTTTCGGATGGGACGTAAAGCCGATGGTCCCGTTGGTACTTTTCGACAGAAGTAGGCTACGTGCCGGTACCAGGCTTCCCCTCCTCCCTTCCTCATTATCATTCATCAATCATCACTCATCAGGCTATAAAGAGGGCATTGTGTCCTACACTGGCCTTAATTACATGAATCAAGTATAGTATAGCAATTGTAATACAAGTTTGTCTCTATTGCAGGGCTTCTCAAACTTAGGGTCCGGGGTCGCGAGCTTATGAAGAATGGAAATTAAAGTTTTATTATATAGAATCGAACTTTTCTAAGAAAACGTATAAAAAGAAGTATAGGCAACCCAACACAACCTTACACGTGCTTTCGTCACAGGCGAGGTACTCGTAGCCAATCAGCGAACCGCCCGAGACAAGCGCGCAAATAACGAACGCTGATTGGTTACGATAACCTTGCCTGTGACGAAAGCATGTGTAAGGTTGTGTTGGGTTGCCTGTACTTCTTTTTATACGTTTTCTTAGAAAAGTAGTAGTAGTAGTAGTAGTAGAAGTAGTATTCTTTATTAGCAACGGGGCTACTGCCCCACAAGTGCAATATATAGTACAATAAAATAAAATACATTAGTCAGTAAGTGAAAGACTCACAGTTAAGTTAATACATGATTATAAATACATTACTAATAATACATAAATAAAATAAAATATAAATAGAAAGTTTGATACTATATAATATAGACCTTAATTTCCATTTTTCATAAGCTAGTGACCCTGGACCCATAGCTTGAGAAGACTTTTATTATAATTACTTTACTTTACTTTATTGTAATTAAGGCCAGTGTAGGGCACAATGCCCTCTTTAGCCTGATGAGTGATGATTGATGAATGATAATGATGAAGGGAGGAGGGGAAGCCTGGTACCGGCACGTAGCCTACTACTGTCGAAAAGTACCAAGGGGACCATTGGCTTTACGTCCCATCCGAAAGGACGGTGTAACTTTGATCAGTCATATAGGTTCCTCCACTAACCTGGACTGCCGAGCAGTTGGTATAGTAGAAATTAGCGAAGTAGAAAATTAAGTTGTCACCTTGGACTCGGCTGTGTCGTAGGCATCAGAATACTTTCTTTGGGGGCAACTTTACCCTTTAGTAGAAGGGGGTCCCCCAATCATTGCCCCCCCCCCCCCCTCACAGTACAGTCAACGTATTTCCTTTAGACGCCAAGCCTGCTACCAAAGCCACGCATGTCATGTGCTAGGCTAGCACGGAGCCAGTTGGGGTGTCATATTATGTAATTCAACCTTTTGTAAGTCACTCATTCACTAATGTTTCCTGCCAGAATAATGTGTGAAACTTTCTGCTACGTCGAAATATAACTTGCAAAAACTCTTGTAGGAGAGGAGAGCGAAGAAGGTTGACAAGGGTTCAGTGACGGGGTCGTAATTATGTCTCGGATTCAAGGAATGAAATGTAACAAAAACCAACCGTTGTCACATCTTTTACCAGCCTCGTTGCTAATAACGACATCAAGTTATGCTGACTGCTGCAGGACCACGTGTTGCTGTAACTGAAGATATTGGGTTGCAGACGGAAGTTGCTTGGTAATAAATAAATACATTTCTAGAATAGTCTACCCACTCAGTAACAATTGTTTGATTGTTTGGTGTTTATCACGACATATTCGACAACTAAGATCATGTGACGTTGAGGGGTCGAGGGTGTTTGAGAGGAAAGGGAAAAGTAGGACGTAAAGGCGAGGATGTGGACTGCATTGCAAAAACCCATTCACACCCATGCAAAGAACCCTGGGTCTTCTGCAAAAAAGAGAAAAATAAAACTCGATCTTAGAATAGAAAACCCAGGGAATTTATGTATTCATTTATGTATTTATGTATGTATGTATGTATGTATGTATGTATTTATGCATGCATGTATGTATGTATGTATGTATGTATGTATGTATGTATGTATGTATGTATGTATGTATGTATGTATGTATGTATGTATGTATGTATGTATGTATGTATGTATGTATGTATGTATGTATGTATGTATGTATGTATGTATGTATGTATGTTATGTAATATGTATGTATGTATGTATTTATGTATTTATATATTTATTGATGATTGATTGATTGATTGATTGATTGAATGATTGATTTATATATTTATTTATTTATTTAATTTATTTATTTATTTATTTATTTATTTATTTATTTATTTATTTATTTATTTATTTATTTATTTATTTATTTATTTATTTATTTATTTATTTATTTATTTATTTATTTATTTATTTATTTATTTATTTATTTATTTATTTATTTATTTATTTATTTATTTATTTATTTATTTATTTATTTATTTATTTATTTATTTATTTATTTATTTATTTATTTATTTATTTATTTATTTATTTATTTATTTATTTATTTATTTATTTATTTATTTTATTTATCTATTAGCTTTACCCGATGTGGCCATCTTCAGGTGTCTACAGTAACTATACAACTATTGGATTCGTTGGGAAGGAATTTCCGAGGGTAGGCCCATGACTCAATCTCAGTATTCCGTTTGTGGATGAGAAACATTTCTGAAAAACCCTTCCGTCAGTATTATGGTTGTTCTGGCTGTAACGGCGGCCTCACCATTGCCTGGCGTGTAACCGCTGAGCCACGTCTATCGGTTACACTTTATGCACTCGGTGTACACTCAATCAATGATAAGCGTTCTCTAGTCACTAACACCGCAACACTACGCTACGCTACACAGGTCTATAATAAACCCCGCTTATCTCTGGTGTTCGATTGCGCTTCAACTAACAGTGAAAACATTGTGTGTATACTGGCCCTGCTGGTGACTGTTCTCTTCCATGCACGCTGATTCGACGAACATCCGCAGATTCGATTCAATAATATTCGCCTATAACCTAGCATCAATTGTGTCGCAATCATGGCCGCTGTGACGTCACGTGGGAACTATGATCGCTAGAGCAATGCTACCTCATAGTAGCGCGTTGTGCTATGGGAAGTAGAAGTATTACAGCCATGGAGATAAGATTAGCGACCCTAGCTGCCAACAGGTCCGGCGGGAGATGAGATTGTGGGAGCGATATGGATATTGTACGTCGTGAAACAGCTTAGTCTACGACTCAATATTATAATGTGAAAGAAATAGCTTGTGTGACAGCTCAGATTTCTTCTCGTCAACTGCTCGGCAGTGTATCATCATTATGCACGTGAAATGGCATACAATGCTGTATGTGGAATATTCATAAATAAATAAATTAAAAAAAAAATAAAAATATACATACATAAATGAATGAATGAATAAATAAATGAATGAATGAATGAATGAATGAATGAATGAATGAATGAATAAATGAGTTAACGAACGAACGAACGAATAAATAAATACATCAATGTACAGTTGACCCAACTAAAGTATTCCGATGCTTACGACACAGCCGAGTCCAAGGTGACAACTTAATTGTCTACTTCTCTAGTTCCTATCATATAATTGAAACATGTCCATTAAGGATAATTTACACCTTCCGTTGGTTACCTAGAACGGTGGGCGTGGCCAAACAGCCGTGTACACTCTGCTATGTTGAAGATACATATTTTACGAATGTGTGAAATAACGCTAGGAATCTATTGTTTTTTGTTAAATTATCGCGCATGAAATGGGCAGTAGATATGTATGCGGATACTTACATTGCGGCTAGTATAGAACCTACATATCTATGAATACAACGCATACAATATATTGGAAGATACATATTCTAAATCTTCGAAGATAAACAGCCTAAAGGGTTGGTTTAGTCCCCACTGAAAATCAGTCTTGTTACTGGCATGAGCGGGTAGACTCTATATATAATATATACGAATATATATATATTTTTTTTAAATTCATTTAAAGAACGTAAATGTCAAGGGTATGACTGACATTGTAGAATTATTTTGAAGCCTGTTCAAGATGCAAAGATACAAATGTCGTCTCCGTTTTTATGCACGAGATGTTTAACATGTGGTGCTAAGTTCAGTTCAGTTTCTCAACTAGAGGAAAATCTAGCAAACTGATCGGCAAGGGCATTTACATTTTAAACCGTAAATTATTGGAGCAAGTTTCACTTTTATCTCGATAAATTGGGGAATTCCGAATCGTTCCTTATTCTTAATCTATTCCGATAACCATTATAATTTCCCAAATAGATCTGACATGACACTGTTGAGAGTAATCACATAATATGAGATGAGATCCATAATGCATTACCGAACAGGTCATT
Source organism: Isoperla grammatica (assembly GCA_945910005.1). Taxonomy (NCBI): domain Eukaryota; kingdom Metazoa; phylum Arthropoda; class Insecta; order Plecoptera; family Perlodidae; genus Isoperla; species Isoperla grammatica. Next base: position 42,349,276 of record OX246744.1, read on the forward strand.
TGAATATGTTCAAAAAACAAACCATTTGATAATATTTTTTGTTACCGTTCTTGAAATATTATCGAATATCGAATAATAATGTTGATAATCGTATATATTACCGATAGAGGTGGCTCAGCGGTAAGACGCGAGACTCTAATCCGGGAGGTCGCCGGTTCGATTCCGGCCACCGGCAGTCCTGACTGAAGATTTTTCCCATGTTTCCTCAGTCGTAAAGGCGAATGCTGGGACCTAGTCCTACTATCAGCCCTCGGACAATCCTTCCCAACTATCCAAACACCCTAATAACCTAGTTAGTCACCTGAAGAGGGGCACATCAGGTAAAGCTGGTGTGCACCATATAACGGGTATACCTACGACAAAAAAATTATGGTGTATACTACCAGTGGCGTATGCACGGGGGAGAGGGGGGAGGACCCCCCCCCCTTTTGCAAAGGAAACATGGAAAATGACCGTTCAACTTCAATAGACAGTATATTTCAATAGACAGTTAGATGTTTTACTTTATACTTATTGTATATTGTTGAAATTAAAAGCAAAAGCAATACGAAAAATATGCAAATTATTGATTGAGGTTCCTTTTATTAGAGGTGCCAAGGAAAAAATGTGTTGCCAGAAAGTAAGTAATCTTGTTTCAGTTGGCCGCTGTAAAACGCACAGATTTGCACTAAAATTACCTTGAAGAGAATTCTTCGGGGGGGGGGGGGGGCAAGCTCCCCGAAACCCCAATTATGTTTCGACTCCACTCTCTATAATATGGGTTGACCCCCCCCCCCCGTTCTCAATTCCTGGATACGCCACTGTATACTACAGTATTTGGTTTAGTGACTGTTCTTTGCATCTCACCGGTGGTGACAATATAACCGCACGCTGAAGCTATTAAGTTATCCGCTGTTAAGTGTAAACACCTCGTTTTATAGCGGTAATGTAAACATTTTGTTAACAGCAATAAAACTCATGTAAACCGCCAGGCAAGACGTTATTTCTCTGATAAACTACCGGTGGTCGTGACAACATTTTACCGATGTATAGTTGCCCCAACGAAAGTGTTCTGATGTTCACGACACAGCCGAGTCGTAGGTGACAACTTAATGTTCTACCTCGCTAATTCCTACCATCTGATGTATAATTGCCCCAACAAAAGTATTCTGATGCTTACGACACAGCCGAGTCCAAGGTGACAACTTAATTTTCTACTTCTCTAATTCCTACCATATACCATCTGATGTATAATTGCCCCAACGAAAGTATTCTGATGCTTACGACACAGCCGAGTCCAAGGTGACAACTCAATTTTCTACTTCTCTAATTCCTACCATATACCATCTGATGTATAGTTGCCCCAAGAAAAGTATTCTTATGCTTACGATACAGCCGAGTCCAAGGTGACAACTTAATTTTCTACTTCTCTAATTCCTACCATATACCATCTGATGTATAGTTGCCCCAATGAAAGTATTCTGATGCTTACGACACAGCCGAGTCCAAGGTGACCACTTAGTTTTCTGCTTCGCTATAATTCCTACCATCTAATCTAAACAGGTCCATTGGGGATAATGTAAGACTTTCCGTTGGTTACCTGTAACGGTGGGTGTGGCCAAACCGCCTGTGCACTCGACTAAGCCGAACCGTGCATTTACGAATGTGTGAAAGAACGCCAGGTATCTGTTGATTTTCTTTCAATTGGCGCGGTGGAAAGGGGCAGTAGACAATGACCTGAGATCGGTATGCGAATACTTTCGTTGGGACTAGTATATCTGTTGATTTTCTTTCAATTGGCGCGGTGGAAAGGGGCAGTAGACAATGACCTGAGATCGGTATGCGAATACTTTCGTTGGGACTAGTTTACGCTGCTAGAAAACAACTATAAAGTTATTATTATTAGGCGCGGTCATACATTGTACCAGTAACTATTTATTATTCGAATATAACTTGTTGCTACAGATAATGTTTGCTATCTTGAAAAGAAAGAGAATTTTATTATTGTATCGCACTTGTGGGGCAATGCCCTAGGATGGTGATAAATAAACATCAATCAATCAATCAATCAATCAATCAATGAGTGCTGCTACTTTTTTAGGAGTGTCATCTGCTTTACGTAATTTGAAATATTTAATTAAATTAAATTATTTTTAATTATATTTATAGTTTCATTACTTTTAATTTAATTTCATTTCATTTCAGCCAAAAGTTGTCTAGCTGGTTGATATAATTTGCAATTTCTTTTGGCTACCTACATGTTTTCCCAACTCATAAACTGAAACGTAATCAAGAAGGATGGGTAGCTACGTTTACGTTAAAAACCGCAGCAAACTGGCGATGTTTTAATTATATCTCAAGAATACACCTCGAAATCAAAAATCTGAGTAATCAGCGTGCTGTGGTTTGGCAAGCCCTACAGACTGAATGATAAATGTATCTAACATTGTAATCAGCATGACTGTGATACTTATTTAATTAGTAATTTATTATGATAAAAAACACAGTCATACTGATTATAATGTTAAATACATTAATTTTATCATTCAGTCTGTAGGGCTTGCCAAACCACAGCACGATGATTACTCAGATTTTCGATTTCGAGGTGCATGCTTGAATTAAATGAATTAAAACATGACAATTTGCTGCGGTTTTTAACGTAAACGTATACCCATCCTTCTTGATTATTTTGTACTGCTAAGCACAGAACACCGACCGACACATAAGACCGTTTGGCCGAAAGTAAATACGAACTGATGCAAAGGCTATGCAAACGCGGCTTCTTTCTCCTGCTGCCCCCCCCCCCCCCCCCCCCCCCCTCCCAAGTAATCCTAATTCTACTGGTACATCTTGAAAGTAAAAGAATTCTATTGAAAGACAAACAATGCTGCGAACGTGGCAAGGATATATACTATAATTAATAATTATATTATACATTATAATTAGGAATTTTTCACACCTTTATTATTACATTTTGTTTTGTATTGGCCATGACTATCTCGTTTAAGCCTGTATGTCCACCAGCCTAGCCTGCGTAGCACCCGATTTCAGTCTACTAAAAATGCTTTAATATTGTCTAAAAGCAAATCAAAATATGTACCCCTTTTCAATTTAGCTTATTTAACTTTTGTTATGTGTTTCTGCAACACACGTTTCAAAATTTAACATTTTATTTGAAAAAAACTGAAATTTTTATTGAAAAATAGAAAATTAATAAGAAAGAGCATTAATATTTATGACATATTTTTATTTACTTTTTAATCGAACTGATAGCATTAACGCCATTTTAAGTGACAGAATTCTGCAGTTCCGCCAAGTAGGTCGCCATACAGCTAAAAGAAAACAAAAATACCGTATCATACTTTTTCTGTAATTCATTTATGTCAATATTAATCAGAAAGCAGGAAAAGTGAGAAGACTGTTGCGCCCATATAGGCTGCACAATGTTAATACGGGCTTGACTGTTGCCAGTTTGGAGTAGAAAGTTAGGACCCGGAAGCTCATCAGTTTGGCAACCATGTTTATAAGCTGAATGCCTGAACATTGACAGTTCGGCGTAGAAAGTTAGGACCCGGAAGCTCATCAGTTTGGCAACCCTGTTGCAAACAGGGTCATTAAATCGTGTATTTCCCTGAAACATCAGACGATAACAACTCTGTACATAAGGACAATAAACATGGAGGATGAGTACTTTGCCCAGTGGCAGTTGACAAACCTGACAAACATGACAAACATGACTAACATGCTGTGTTTGCCTGGGCTTGATAGAGTAGTATACTATGTCTACACTATATACTTAAATATCACATACCTAAGTTTATAATTATCTTAAGTATTTCACATCAACTACACACAGATGTCACTGCCTTTGAAAAATGTGACGAAATATAGGAATAGGTGGCCGTGGATTATTGTTTTGAGTAGGCGTGTCTGCTGTCAGCTGGCATTGGCACATGTCATATGCTGTGCTGTAGAGAATTATGGACGAGTTAACTCAATGGTTAACAATATTCACACAAGTCACACAGTCACACAAGTCAGTCAGTTCACAATAAGTGCATGCTTAAGCTTTCCTCTTGAAAATTTATTTTGAATGTCAGGCGTGGACCATATTGCTATTAAACTTTGTACTTCATCTACTGAAAAATTCGAGTTCCTTTTCTCCTTCTGCGACATATTGCACCCACAAGCGAACCTTAATTCAATTCAGATTACAGATTACCATTGATTAAAAAGGTGTTTAATCAATGAGATTGAGATTGCCATTCAACATAACCTCCAAAATAGTGACAACTCGCGCCTAAACTGACGTCACAAGTCACGTGTACAATGTGAGTACGTACTTATGTACAACTTTGAAAATGCTTAACTTTTCGACATACTTAAGTATCTGCCGCATCGACTAGACACAGAATTGTACCTAAGTATAATACTTAAGTACATAGTGTAGACAAGGTATAGCGGACAGGGTGGATCTTTCGCAGCTAAACTTCAAAAATAAACCGCGCTAGTCTAAAGTATACTAGCCCCAACGAAAGTATTCGCATACCGATCTCAGGTCATTGTCTACCAGGGGCGCCGACTATGTGGGTGCTCAGGGGCTGCAGCACCCCTCGGATTGTTTCGAGGGGTGCGCAGCACCCCTCGAAATATCCTGACTTAAAGACAAATACGCCTATTTCTATCTGAGTTTTGAGGGTTTATTATTTTTTTTATTTTTTTTATTTTTTTTATTTTTTTTCTATTTTCAAATTGGATACAATCAAAGTGATTAAAATAATATTTTTTTTATTTTAAAATATGTTTGTAACTTTAATGGTAATCACATTTGAAATAACGAAATGATATCCACTGTTTCTTGCAGTCAGCTTCATCACGTGAGGGGGCGGGGGTCTTTGTTGCTGTGCCATACAGTGACCGCGAGTGGTAGTAATGAGCGCGGTGCCCGGCCATGCTCAACTATCGACAGTGATCGCGCTGAGAGAATGCTATACTAGAGCTAGTCAAACGTCAAACTCACTTGAGTATGCAGGCAGCCTCATCATGGTTGTACGCGATCATATACATATGCATATAAATAATAATAATAATAATAATAATAATAATAATAATAATAATAATAATAATAATAATAATAATAATAATAATAATAGGAATAACATTTCTTAAACCAAAAGATAATGACACCAAAAATCCAAGTAAATATAGACCAATTACATGCTTACCTACTATTTACAAAATCTTGACATCGTGCATAACAAATAAAATATATAGTCACTGCGAAGAACACAATATATTAGCTGAAGAACAAAAGGGATGTCGTAAATTGTCGCAAGGGTGTAAGGAACAATTAATTATCGATTCTGTTGTAATGAACCAAGCTTTCAACAAGAAGAGAAACATTCACGTTAGCTATATTGATTACAAGAAAGCGTATGATTCGTCACCACATTCGTGGCTAATACAGACATAGGCGCCGACTACGGGGGGGCTTGGGGTCTAGCGCCCCCCCTGAAAAATGTCAGGGGGGGCGGAGCCCCCCCTGAGATTCTATGGAACGCATCGACAAAATACGAGACCTTCTCATGTTGATGCGCGAACTTATAACTTCCGTTCGAAACTCGCCAAAAAGATTAGCAATCTTCAAGTTATTTCAAGATGACGATTCACAAGCCATTGTGCCCAACACAGTGATGGTGTTTCGTATCAAATCGAGTCTTATTATCAAACGATTATAACGTGTTTGCAAGATGTTTACCTTTACAGGCCAGCAGGGGTGGACTGGGATAAAAAGACTCGGGATGCTGGGTTTTGGGGGGCCCGCACGAGGTGGCGTGGCATAGATGGGGTCTGGGGCGAAGCCCCAGCCGCCCGTGAGGCATTCCACATTTTGTTGGGGTTGCATTGAATTTTATGGCCTAAAACGCGATTTTAAGACGCGATTAACGGAGGCCAGTCCACCAGTAACACTACCGGGTGAGTAATAAAGATGTAAAGAAAACAATATTCGAGGTAGGCCAACGGCCATTAGTGTTACTGACTGATATGATACGATCGCATCCCGGCATCCCTAGCCAGTCCGCGCCTGCAGGCCAGGGAGATGGGGCTGGAAAAGCCAATGGATTTCTGTCAAAACTTCTCCAGTTTGAAACGATCTATTTCACGTCGTTGATGATCAGTGAAAGTCAAAATTTAGCAAAGCACTTACCTCTACTTTTAGATGGCACAATCGACACCAAAATTTTACCAAATTCGTGGTAAGATCGTCATAATTACAACGGCAATCGAGGTATTAGTATTACGTCGTGACGGATATTTAGCGGCTTGGGAAAAATCACAGTCACACTCTTTTCAGAAAAAGGAAAATACCACATCGACTTGACGATGGCAGTGACGCTCATGGTTACCTGACGAAATCTATAAGTATTCAAGTTTGGGATCAAACTACTTCCAGTTTTCGAAAGGATTTCAGGAAAAGTAATCAATTACATAGCCAGAATGAAACAATTTGCAACTTCAAAAATCGATGGAGAAGTTTAAACGTTTATTTCAAGCAGAATTTTGATATTTCTGTGAACTATAGCACCCCTTAGATCTATCCAAACTTCGTGATGATGATATTTGGGGTTATACGGCCCATATGTTTGCAACGAGGCTAATCGAGACGATGTCTGGGTGGTTATGAGGATGACATTCATGCCCAAGCCAGGATTCGAACCTGGAACGCAGGGACTGCGGTTTACTAGACCAACGCTTAATCGACCTCGGCCAACTGCGCCGAATCCAAACTTCGTAACTACTGTGTCTCCAATGTTTATGCGAGTCACTTTTTTGAGCCCCCCCTGAAATGTTAACAAGTCGGCGCCTATGAATACAGATACTGGAAATTTATAAAGTAAACCCATTGATAGTAAACTTTTTGCGGACAGCGATGACGAGTTGGAAAACAACATTAAAGTTAAACGTAGGCAAAGAGCAGATATGTACTGACCCAGTTAACATCCGACGAGGTATTTTTCAAGGTGACTCGTTTAGTGCGTTATGGTTTTGTCTTTCATTAAATCCATTATCTCATATACTAAACAAATCTACACATGGTTTCAAGATAAAGGACGGTAATACGGTTTGCCACACACTTTCACATCTATTCTACATGGACGATCTCAAGCTATATGCTCTAAATGCGACACACATGACGAATCTTCTTAACTCAACGTTAGAATTCAGTAGAGATATATGTATGGATTTTGGAATTGATAAATGTAAGTCACTTCATGTCATCAAAGGAAAGATTACGAAATTAGAAGAGTTTGAAATTGACGAAGACAACCGGATTGGAGTAATGGACGAAGAAGATATATACAAATATCTAGGATTTGCGCAGGCTAAACGAATTGATCATAAACTGATGAAAAGTAAACTAATTGCTGCATACAAGAAACGAATAGGATCCATTTTAAAAACACAATTGAATGGTAAAAACAAGATCAAAGCAATTAACACTTATGCTATACCGGTACTAACATATTCATTTGGAATTATTAACTGGACACAGACAGAACTTCATGCCCTAGAAATTCTCACCCGCACAACATTCACCAAATACAGAAGTCATCACCCTAAGTCAGCAATAGAACGAGTGACTCTACCTAGAGAAAAAGGGGGAAGAGGCTTGATTGATTTAAACAATTTATATTATAAACAAATTGAAATTCTGAGAAAGTACTTTTATACAAAATGCCCACATTCACAACTTCATAGAGCTATAGTATCGGCAGACAAGTCGCTTTCTCCCCTCAATTTAAATGACGGAAATTTAAACTTGCTTCAAAAACTAAATTCTGACACAGCAAAAGAGATCAGAATATCAGAAAAGACGTTACATAGCAGACATTATAAAGAACTTTTTAAGGATAGCGTCGATAGGGTAGCATCGAACAAATGGTTAACGTCCGGGGACATTTTCAGCGAAACAGAGGGATTTATGATCGCTATTCAAGATAAAGTAATCAAGACTAACAATTACAAAAAATACATACTGAAAGACGTCACAGTGGAAGATAAATGTAGAAAATGTAATTTGAACGGCGAAACAATTGAACATATCGTATCTGGGTGCAAAATGCTTTGTCAAACAGATTATCTTCATAGGCATAACCAAGTTGCAAACATTGTACATCAAAAATTAGCCATGAAGTATAAACTTATAAACACAACCACTGCGTATTACAAATACAAGCCTGAAAAGGTATTAGATAGTAAAGACTACAAATTATATTACGACCGGGCAGTTATTACAGACCAAACCATACATCACAATAGACCGGATATTATATTTATTGACAAGAAGAAACAAGAAACGGTTTTAATTGATGTTGCCGTCCCTTTGTGCCACAATGTAGAGACAACTTGGCGGGAAAAGATAAACAGATATAAGGAATTATCAATTGAAATAAAAAGGTTGTGGAAGCAGAATAATGTAACTGTTATACCGTTAATTATATCAGCAAATGGCATTGTTCCACGTAAACTCCATGACAGTATTAAACTAATTGGTCTCCAACCGAACATATACATCGAGATGCAAAAAAGCAATTATTTTGAACACGTGTAGGATAGTGCGAAAATTTTTGAACTAAGAAGAATGAAGACTTCAAGAAGTTCTCCATCCCGATGGTGGTTTTCGTGGTTTCCACCGTACAAAGAGCGAATGCTGGGATGAGTACAAATCGGCCACGACCGTACATAGCATCCACAGTTCGGTTTGGAAAAAATAATGTGGACAATGATATATTAAGAAGTATAGCCAAATGTGGGCATTTGAGAAGCAGAAGAAGAAGAAGAAGAAGAAGAAGAAGAAGAAGAAGAAGAAGAAGAAGAAGAAGAAGAAGAACAAGAAGATATATTAAGTAGTTCTAAGTAGATTTTAATAAGGTAAACACATGGAAATACTTGACATTTGTGTCCGTACAACATGTTTATGCCGGTTTTGACCGAGTTTGTATGTATTGCAACAATAAAATAATAATAATAATAATAATAATAATAATAATAATAATAATAATAATAATAATAATAATAATAATAATAATAATAATAATAATAATAATAATAATAATAATAATAATAATAATAATAATAATAATAATAATAATAATAATAATAATAATAATAATAATAATAATAATAATAATAATAATAATAATAATAACTTATGTATATTCGATGGTTGTAACATGGTCTATCTCGCACTTCCATATTTTTTTTACGGTTTACTAGTTTTTACTGTAAAAATATGCATTATTTTGGCGTTGCATTCAGGCCACGTTTTTTTCTAGAGTGCACCAAACACACTCTAAAAAGTGGGTAAAAAAAATTTCCGTCTGCGGCGCTAATTGTGGGGGGCTCCGCCCCCCACACCCCCCGTGCTTGGTCACTTCTGAAAGATGTTCAGCACCCCTCGGAATTTTGTAAACCCGGCGCCCCTGTTGTCTACTGTCCCTTTCAACCGCGCCAATTGAAAGAAAATCGACAGATACCTGGCGTTCTTTCACACTTCCGTAAATGCACGCAAATATGGCATAGATTCTTTGCGTGGTGTCGTTGTCACGGCATCGCTTCAAGCTCTTTGGTGTGTCTATTGGGGGAGGGAGGCGTAGATTCTTTGCGTGGTGTCGTTGTTCACGTCTTCGTCTCAAGTTCTTTGGTGTGTCTGTGTGGGGGGGGGGGGTGGGGGGGAGGCGTAGATTCTTTGCATCATGCCGTTGTTCACGTCTTCGTCTCAAGCTCTTTGGAGTCTCAGGTTCTCACCTCACAAGAAGCCGTAGCGCGCAATCAGCACTCAACCCAACACAACCCAGCAAGTAGCACCCGACTGTTTACTCACTGATAAGGAGGGAAATCAACTGATATGCAGCCACTCCATGAAACATATATTATGACCTTGACTTGATTGAAGGTCTGCACGTAACTCAGGCAACCTACATGCAACCTAACCTAACCCCCCCCCCCTCAACGGTAACTCATAGTTTCAATTGTGCAAAAGTTGAAATATACTATACTTTTACACAAAAATATTAATTGTTCCAATTATACCTTCACAGTGGGTGTTATTAATGGAAATAGAAAACACACTTTTATATGGGAAAGAGAAGTTAAAAATTGGGCAAATTATCAATTTATGTACTAAGAAACTGTTGTGTTGTGTCATAAACTAGACTCCAGCAGGACTCAAGGCAGACGGGCGTGACCCCGCGTTAGGCTTCTCATCAGGGTAGGGACACGGCGTGTCCCCTCGTGTTCCCTCGTGTCCCATCAACTACAACCAGTGGTTAAAGTGGGGGGGGGTATGAGCCAGTATGCATACCGTTACTAAAAATATTGTCGGTATACCATACCGGCACTTATTTGTATCGATTATAAAGTTTATATATATATATATATATATATATATATATATATATATATGTTTAACATACTGACGAATTATGATGAACATTTTGTTGTACTTGGTATTATATTTGCTCGTCCAATATTTGTATACAGTAAATGTTTCGATTTTCATTTTTCACCACAAATGTACGTATAAACAAGCGGTGACTCCTCTCCAAAGTAAACATGTTCGTGACAAAACACCCTAAACAATCTCTGCGGGACTATAAAACTGGGGGGCACAGCCTCCCAGACCCCCCTACATACTCGCTTTATCTGTTTACACAGCATGTAGTGCATACCGTCGCTTCTCCTACAACCCCGTGTGTACTCTACGGCGCACCGCCAACGCATGCTTGCTGCGACGGGGGTGGTGATTGGTTGGTCCAGCAGGGATGCTGCGCGCTGAGCCCCTCAATATCACCCCCGTATCTCACCCCTCATTGGCCGGGGGGCGACGCGTTGATAGGCCGCACTGCACAGACACAAAATGACAGACTGACTCATAGGGAGACCAACAATCAGCTATTCTAATGTTAGCATTACGTTTCATTTCAATTCATTTCGTTTCATTTCGTTTCGTTTCATTTCATTTCATCATTTCATTTCATTTCATTTCATTTCATTTCATTTCATTTCGTTTCGTTTCGTTTCATTTCATTTCATACATTGTTCATAATACACTAGCCCCAAGCCAACCTCAGATCCTTATCTACGGCCCCTTTCAACTGCGAAAATTCAAAGACAAATCAACATATTCATGGCTTTCTTTCACACATTCGTAAATGCAGTCGTCTGCTGAGTAGAGTGCACACGCCTAATTAGCCACTCCCACAGTTCCTGGTAACCAACGGAAGGTCGTAAATTATCCCCAATGGTCCGGTTTAAATTAAATGGTAGGAATTAGCGAAATAGAAAATTAAGTTGTCACCTTAGACTCGGCTGTGTCGTGTGAATACTTTCGTTGGGGCAACTATACCTAGTTAGTCACCACTCACCATGAAGAGGGGCACATCATTTCAATTCAATTTAATTCAATTCAATTTTGTTTTATTCATACTGTTTGTTTACATTCATTTTAGTTTACATAATTATCTAACATAATTAACAAATAAAAGCTGGTGTGCACCCTATAACGGGTATTCCTACGAAAAGTTATTATTATATTATCCATCGTGTCTACAAGGTTTTGCCCGTGAGTGTACCCGCCGAACCTTGGATACAATCAGTCAACATATGCTTATCAGTCAGCTCGGATTTGTCTGGACTTGTAATCAGAACTATCAAGGTCAGACAGGACTAGGGGAACGTGTGAGGAGTATCGCGATGCTGAGGTGGGACCTGCACAATAGCACAATAGCCCACATTGAGATTCTGTTTGGAAAAAATCTCTTTTTCTTTTCCTGTATTCTTTTTTCTTTTCCTTTTTTCTTTTCCTTTCTTCTTTTTCCCTTCCCTATGTTACTCAGTTACTTTCTCCCTGTTTTTCTCTTCAATAATTGTTTCTTTACATATTCTATTTCTGTTCCCACCCTTTTAATTCTTTTGTTCCTTTTGCTTTTTTGTGTGTAGTAAATCTTGCAATTGTTACTACTTTAAAGTCCAGGGGCCGGATTCACAAGAGGTCTTAACTTAGGCCTGGCGTAACTTTAGGACCACTACGCCATTGGCTGATACGGACCTACACATAGCCTTGACTCGACGTTGCTAAGAAACCCTAGTAAATAACAAACACTTGAGACAAATATTTAGGCCCGGTCTGAGTTGGTCTTATCTTTCTTCAAAGATGGTGGCAATACTTCTATGACTTCGAAGTGTGAACATAAATAAATATCGTTTACTTACCTTGACATACACATTTCTCTGTTTTTAGATTGTGGAGGTATAAGAAAACAAAACACTAAACTTTAAAACACCGCCTTGCAATATTTTAAGTTCACTGTGATTTCCACGAAAGTAGCTATCAATTGGGCCGTGTAGTAGGCCTATCTTGATTTATAATAGCACATACGGTACAGCAGGACTTAGGACCGGTCCTAAGTTAAGACCTCTTGTGAATCCGGCCCCAGTCTTACAATGTCCCAATCACTACTTATTCGTCGTATAGCTTGTTGTCTCCATGGCAACGACCAATCAAAACTCTTGAAATCCACCAAATTGCTTAATTGCTACAAATATTTGTAAGACCGGCCCTAAGTCCATGATCTTCGTTTCTTTTCACACGTCTGTACAATACGTGTTCTTTTTATTTAGTTGTCTATTTTTTATTTCCTCCGGTGTAAATCAGCTTTATAACTTAATATGATAACCAATAATAATATGATAATAGTATGATAATTATGTGATTAATATGATATGACATCAAATAAATAAATTTGTGTTTTTAGTCGTTACATTTGAATGTTTGTTTTTAATTGGAGACATTTTATACTATTTATTAAATGTTTCGTGGCTATGACGGCTCCTAAGTCAGATTGAAGTCAAGTTCTAAAGTTAAAACCGCTGCCCGAATCGGGAATCGAACCGTGTACCTTCTGTATTGGAAGTAGGAATAAACCCACTGTGCCTGTTTCAAGAAGGTGGTCCAGCCCAGGGACTGCTACCTTATCGTGGTGGGCAGGTTTGTGCGCTTTGATGATTCCTGGAGCTATGCTGGCGGAAGAGTATGCTTCTGGTAGGGCCACCCTAGCCTGGTGAGGACTGGTCGAGGAGGAGAAGTCAGACGGAATGCAGTCCACAACCTCCCAACTCCCTTTTCGTCCCCCCTCCCCTTTCCTTCCCGCCCTCCTACTTGCCCCTTTCCTCCAAGCAGCCTCATATTTCATTTCATCTTCATATTTCACCCACTCATCGTCTCGATTAGCCAAGTTGCAAAAAATGAGACGTTAAGCCCAAATATCAATCAATCAATCAAGAAGGTGGTATGAACTAGAGAAGTAGAAAATTACTTGATACTAGTGTACCCCGCAATTGCAGACAAACAATTTGTTGCTAGCCAACTCCACTCTTGTGGTTTTCTTTGACTGGTGAACACATGTTTGTCTGCAAAAAATAACTACCACGGCTATTATTAGAATCGTAATTAACGCTCTCAAATTTTGTTTTCAAATCCTATCTAAATTTCCACAAAACTCTCAAAATATCATTATATAAATATTTGTTTTGAAAATATTATATATAAAGAATAGAATATAAAAATCGTAGAATTTATTAAATTAATGTTTACGGTTGATTTCAGTGCTCCAAAAGGGGGGACTAAAGTCGCTGAATACAGAAAACCAACTCTTGACGCCCCTGTTGATTATCGAGGCAGTTAAATATCGCCTCATTAATAAATCTCGTCCAAGACGTTAGTTAACGAGATCTGTAAATATAACCCAGATAAAAACCGATGATGTATTGAGAGCAACTATTGCTCGGCTACTGATAGCGGAGTCAGCGCGGCCCTGGGGCGAGGGCAACGGGGTTATCGCGATAACGAGGTCGGGGGCCAAGGTTCGAGGCTCGGTGCGGGGCATAGGCGCGCGTGCAGCACGTTGTCGCCGTTATAGAGGGTGTCCGACGATCTAGGGTGTCCCGGCCGGGGGAGGGGGGAGGTTTTATTGTTGGGGGTGTCCGGCAGTCTAGGGTGTCCCGGGGGGAGGGGGGAGGTTTTATTGTTGGGGGTGTCCGGCAGACTAGGGTGTCCCGGGGGGAGGGGGGAGGTTTTATTGTTGGGGGTGTCCAGCAGTCTAGGGTGTCCCGGGAGGAGGGGGGAGGTTTTATTGTTGGGGGTGTCCGGCAGACTAGGGTGTCCCGGGGGGAGGGGGGAGGTTTTATTGTTGGGGGTGTCCGGCAGTCTAGGGTGTCCCGGGGGGAGGGGGGAGGTTTTATTGTTGGGGGTGTCCGGCAGTCTAGGGTGTCCCGGGAGGAGGGGGGAGGTTTTATTGTTGGGGGTGTCCGGCAGTCTAGGGTGTCCCGGGAGGAGGGGGGAGGTTTTATTGTTGGGGGTGTCCGGCAGTCTAGGGTGTCCCGGGGGGCGGGGGGAGGTTTTATTGTTGGGGGTGTCCGACGATCTAGGGTGTCCCGGGGGGAGGGGGGAGGTTTTATTGTTGGGGAGGTCCAGCAGACTAGGGTGTCCCGGGAGGAGGGGGGAGGTTTTATTGTTGGGGGTGTCCGGCAGTCTAGGGTGTCCCGGGGGGCGGGGGGAGGTTTTATTGTTGGGGGTGTCCGACGATCTAGGGTGTCCGGGGGGAGGGGGGAGGTTTTATAGTTTGGGGTGTCCGGTGGTCTAGAGCAATGATATAGTAAGCTAGATCACCACTCCCCCAACCTTCCACACAGTAGCGAGCGTAGCAAATTGAAGCCATTTTGAATTGGGCAGGGGACAGGCTAAGTTGGACCTTTCAGTACTGCTAGCGCTGCGAGCGGCAGAAAGTCGCGTTTGAGACTCCCATTCCCGCCTGTAGTAATAGACCTTTTTCAGAATTGATCTAGGACCCTTAGATAGAGCAAATCACGACTTTCTAGATCAATTCTGAAAATCATCTATTGCCCAATTCAAGATGGCTTCTAATTGACACGCCTGTGGCTGCTAGGCTGCGCATCTAGCCTACTATAGGTGTTACATATCATTGGTCTAGGGTGTCCTGAGGGGGTGGGCAGCACATAGAAGATTTTCAGAATTGATCTAGATTCTAGACGGCCGTGATTAGCTCTATCTAAGCATCCTAGATCAATTCTGAAAAAGGGCGACCTGGGCGAACATTTCAAAAACGATGACATATTTATTTATTGGAACAAGAAACATAATATATTCTATTATATTATATATTATATATTTTTTTTATATTTATATCATATTTTCCTAATTTAATTTTATAGAACTACATCTTGTATTGTACCAGCTCTACCTCTGGTGGACTAACATTCATGAGAAAAAACACTAAATTCCATCGGGTATGACCGTTTGACATATTTTGGATTATTTTTTAACAATTTTTAAGAATGAATTCTACAGGGTAGAGTGTAATACACCCTTATGTTTCACCTTCAATCCATTTTAGGTTTCAGTAATAACTAACTACATATGGTCTTGAAACACATCACTAATCACTTATCACTAATCGCTAATTACTGGAATGATAGAAACAACAGCAAACCGACAATTATGTGTGTTTATGTTTTTAAATATTCAAACTATACAAAATTTTGGCTATATATATTCGTAGGATATTTGCGGTAAATGTCCTCATTAGTTGGAGGTGCTTAGCTGAATTAACAAGTTGTCTAATGACTCGGCCCGTTTCATCATCTCGTCCTCCATTTTCTTTCTTCTTTCCTCTCTGAAACAAACGAACACGTCAGATATTATTGCAGTCACAAATTGTGCAAGTGGCTTGTTGGTCCAGTGGTTAGCATCCCTGCTTCCAATGCAGAAGGCCCCGGGTTCAAATCCCGCGTCAGGCAAAAGTGTTTTATCTTCTAATGAGGATTTCATTCCATTACTTCTTGTCTTAGGAATAAGTAAACGGTGACTTTGGAGCCGCCCTAGCAAGGAAGCAATAAATTCAAAGTTGTTCTGAATCGGCCTTGTTGATTCTGGCATTTGTCCGCAGGTGTTCGCACTGTCCAATCACTGATTCATATGTTTCGTATTTGAAACATCGATCTTTGATTGGTTATCGCTCACTCGTCGATGGTGTTCGGAGCCTACAGGGTTGGTTTAGTCGCTTTAAATTAAAGTCCCCACTGAAAATCAGTTGTTACTGAGAAGGTAGACTTGAAAAATATGAATTTATTTATTTTATTTTATTTAACTACATCAAAAGTTTGCTATTTTTAACAATATGACACCTGGATCGATGGATCTCAGGCCTACCGTACTCTCACCCGTGCTGAGTGGAGGTGAAGTGCCTTGATTCCTGGCACTCATCTTTCCCTGAAAAGGACACTAAATACATGATTCCTAAGCAACTTCGGGCTAGGTCATGATGTGGATGGGTGACCACTCTCCTCTGAAACACTAGTTACCGTTGGTTAGAGCAGATTGGGGGGTTCGAAAGCTTACGTAACAGCTTCGTTCTTCTCGCGTCAACAGTCCAGGTTAGTGGAGGAACCTGTATGACTGGTCAAAGTTACACCGTCCTTTCGGATGGGACGTAAAGGCGATGGTCCCCTTGGAACTTTTCGACAGGAGTAGGCTACGTGCCGGTACCAGGCTTCCCCTCCTCCCTTCCTCATTATCATTCATCAATCATCACTCATCAGGCTTAAAAGGGCATTGTGCCCTACACTGGCCTTGATTACAATGAAGTAAATAAATAAAAATATCACCTGTTGACCTCGAACTTGTAGGCCCTAATCAACCCCTGCATCAGCAACGAGTTCATCATCTTGAACTTTGTCAACACTTTCATTGCATCGTTGACAATCTTCTTGCTCCAGTGTTCCTCGATGATCTGACACAACGTGGGGAACAGGATCGGTATTATAGTCTGGCCGTTCTTCTCGACCATCCTGCAGACTGTTTCGTCCTCCCAGATCCCTAGGGATAGATAAGGTGGTCATATTACTGCATGATCTGGCACAACGTGGGGAACAGGATCGGTATTATAGTCTGGCCGTTCTTCTCAACCATCCTGCAGACTGTTTCGTCCTCCCAGATCCCTAGGGATAGATAAGGTGGTCATAGATCTCTAGGGATAGATAAGGTGGTCATAGATCCCTAGGGATAGATAAGGTGGTCATAGATCCCTAGGGATAGATAAGGTGGTCATAGATCCCTAGGGATAGACAAGGTGGTCATAGGTCCCTAGGGATAGATAAGGTGGTCATAGATCCCTAGGGATAGATAAGGTGGTCATAGATCCCTTGGGATAGATATGGTGGTCATTGATCCCTAGGGATAGATAAGGTGGTCATAGATCCCTAGGGATAGACAAGGTGGTCATAGATCCCTAGGGATAGACAAGGTGGTCATAGATCCCTTGGGATAGATATGGTGGTCATAGATCCCTAGGGATAGATAAGGTGGTCATAGATCCCTTGGGATAGATATGGTGGTCATAGATCCCTAGGGATAGATAAGGTGGTCATAGATCCCTAGGGATAGACAAGGTGGTCATAGGTCCCTAGGGATAGATAAGGTGGTCATAGATCCCTAGGGATAGATAAGGTGGTCATAGATCCCTTGGGATAGATATGGTGGTCATTGATCCCTAGGGATAGATAAGGTGGTCATAGATCCCTAGGGATAGATATGGTGGTCATAGATCCCTAGGGATAGACAAGGTGGTCATAGATCCCTTGGGATAGATATGGTGGTCATAGATCCCTAGGGATAGATATGGTTGTCATAGATCCTTAGGGATAGATAAGGTGATCATAGATCCCTAGGGATAGATAAGGTGGTCATAGATCCCTAGGGATATATAAGGTGGTCTTAGATCCCTAGGGATAGATAGGGTGGTCATAGATCCCTAGGAATAGGGTCATAGATCCCTAGGGATATATAAGGTGGTCATAGATCCCTAGGGATAGATAAGGTGGTCATAGATCCCTAGGGATAGACAAGGTGGTCATAGATCCCTAGGGATAGACAAGGTGGTCATACATCCCTAGGGATAGATAAGGTGGTCATAGATTCCTAGGGATAGACAAGGTGGTCATAGATCCCTAGGGATAGATAAGATGGTCATAAATCCCTAGGGATAGATAAGATGGTCATAGATCCCTAGGGATAGATAAGGTAGTCATAGATCCCTAGGGATAGATATGGTTGTCATAGATCCCTAGGAATAGATATGGTTGTCATAGATCCCTAGGGATAGATCAGGTGGTCATAGGTCCCTAGGAATAGATCAGGTGGTCATAGGTTCCTAGGGATAGACCAGGTGGTCATAGATCCCTAGGGATAGATAAGGTGGTCATTGATCCCTGGGGATGGATTAAGGGGTCATAAACCCCTACGGGTAGGCCTATATAAGGTGGAGATAGATTGGGGGGGGGGGGGGGTCATATTTTGTAAGTTACAAACCGGGATAACCAAAATGTTGGGATACGAACTCCACAAAATAATAATAAATATAATATGGTAGGTAAAATACATGTCCCTTTTCAGGTGACTAACTAGGTATTGCGGTATTTAGGTATTTGGAATAGTTGGGAAGGAATGTTTGAGGCGAGGGGTGATAGTATGACTTAATCCTTGCAGTCGCCTTGTGAGATGGGGAAATCTTGGAAAAAACTTCAGTCAAAAAGACTGCTCATTTCTTAGGCCTTGGTCCACAAACCTTACAACATACACCTTACTCCTTAGAACTGATTGTGAATGGCGCTTTACCTAGCGAGCACTCCGCGACGTTGAAGTGAAGACTGGCCGAAGACTTAGCGAACTGCTCGAACATGGGAACCTGCATCTTCTTGAACTGTTCCGAGGTGACCATCCCGACAATGTCCTTGAGCTCCAGAATAAAGATGACCTGATTCATCGCGCTGGACCTGGGCCAGTTGTTGAGGAGGCCCTCGATGAAGTACTCGGCCACTGTCTGGTTTTTGCGGATAAGCTCAAAGACGCAGTAGGTGAGATGGCGGTGATAGAGCTGAAGACATTCCATGCGGTGCAGTGGGAGAAGAATTCTCACCAATACCTGGCAGAGACGTTGGATTTCACTGGATTATTTAACGACCAGCACAACAATAATGCTCATATGGCTTATTCCTAAGCCAAGAAATGATGGAATGGAATCGATATCAGAAGTTAAAAAACTTTCATCCTACTTCAGGTAAAAGTTTTTTAACTTCTGATATGGATTCAATTCCATCACTTCTTGGCTTAGAAATAAGTAAACAGTGAATTTGGAGCCGTCCTAGCAACGAAGCACTCTATAAATTCAAAGTTGTTCTGAATCGGCCTTGTTGATTCTTACATCTGTCCGCAGGTATTCGCACTGTCCAATCACTGATTCATGTGTTTCATAATTGAAATATAGATCTTTGATTGGTTATCTCGCTCACTCGTCGATGATGTTCGGAGCCTACAGGTTTGGTTTAGTCGCTTTAAATTAAAGTCCGCCACTGAAAATCAGTTTCGTTACTGAGTGGGTCGACTCTAAATGTGAATTTATTTATTTATTTTATAACTGCCTTCTAGCTTCTCCACCTCGAACTGTCCGGCTAGGGTGGCCCTACTAGAAGCATGAACACGCTTCCGCCGGCATAGCTCTCGGGATCAACAAAGCACACAAACCTGTGCATCCACGATTAGGTAGCAGTCCCTTGGACAGATAAGGTATTAAACTAGTAAGTAAGCTGCATTTCAGAATTAATCAGATTCTAGCCAAGAGTAATCCAAGTGGTCCAATATTCATACTGGACGTCTTCTTACATGTTCCAGAATCAATCCCAATCTAATCCCATTCTCATCCAACTTAAACCTTTTTTAACCGAGTTTCCTGGATTTCAAAAAAGAGAGGGAGGCGTAACAAGTGCACAGAGAGCGTTGCGAGCGATCCGGCCAACGGCCACTGAATATTTGATACACACAATTTTCAACAATAAGAATTCTTAAGCTATTGCAAAATTATTTGACTTCTTTGGAATCTTTGGATAATTTTAGTGCACTGCCTCCTCGATTGGTTTTCGGTTAATTCTAGCAGGCAGAGATCAGTGGCCGGAACGCTCGCAGTGCTGCAGTGTAGTCGTTTGGCGAACGGTCCCCCATAAAATAAATCAGTGGTCACCATGTTGAGAGTATTTGTGTCCCGTGACCCCTACCTTATGTTTCTCTTTGAGTGGGACAGACAATCCGTGTATAATGATCCCGAGCAACTCCACCGCTTCATTGATCCCATTAAACTCCCCCGTCTCGTAGATAAACTTGAGAAAGATGTTGATCGTCTCCTGTCTGATCACCGGTCGATAATAGACAAAGTTCTTGTAGATCTGGTACATGATCCTCAACAGGTAACGTCTCTCCCGTGAGTCTCCACTCTCCAGCAGATTCAACAGCTGGACGATGAAGTTCCGGTCGATGCTCTGTTTGGCGAGGGTGTTCTGAAAGTGCGGCGAGGTGAGTAGGACCAGAAGTAGTTCGTAAACCCACTTGAGGTGTTCCCAGGACTGATCGTTGGGCCACGCGTGGTTGTCACCGCTGATGTTTGTCTTGTCCTTCGTGGATTGGGGGCGGAAGACGTTGATGCAGATCATCTTGATCAGTTTGGTGTAGGCTTCCTCGGAGAGTTGCCGTTCTGCTGCCAGCTCGACTACCAGTTTGTGTAGCGCCCGACGCTTCTGGTACTTGCTGTGCACGTCCACCTAAACAGTCATTGACCTCTTTCAGGATTGATCTAAGACCCTTAGATAGAATCAATCACATGGTCTTTATTTAATAATTTTGTTTAGATACCTCTATTCTATGGAACTCAGATGTAGATAATAAAAAAGTTACAAAGTTTGGAAATGTTTACAAATAGAGGAATGAGTATAATTTTGCAGGTGTATAGACACACAAACACGTTATAGGGACATGTTAGATGATCATGAGTGGATGACTGTGGGTCAAGTGCAAAGTTGTTCCTCACGTGCTCTTCAACTCGGCCTATCCTCAGACTCGCCCAACCACCAATCACAGAGCAGCATTGCCATGTGGACTGCTCTGTGATTGGTGGTTGGTCCTAGGCGTTCCTCACGCGCTCCTCAACTCAGCCTATCCTCAGACTCGCCCAACCACCAATCACAGAGCAGCATTGCCATGTTGACTGCTCTGTGATTGGTGGTTGGGCATAGTCGTTCCTCACGCGCTCCTCAACTCAGCCTTTCCTCAGACTCGCCCAACCACCAATCACAGAGCTGCATTACTATGTTGACTGCTCTGTGATTGGTGGTTGGGCATAGTCGTTCCTCACGCGCTCCTCAACTCATCCTTTCCTCAGACTCGCCCAACCACAGAGCAGCATTGCCATGTGGACTGCTCTGTGGTCGAGTCTGAGGAAAGGCTGAGTTGAGGAGCGCGTGAGGAACGACTATGGCCATCCACCAATCACAGAGCAGCATTGCCATGTGGACTGCTCTGTGGGCGAGTCTGAGGAAAGGCTGAGTGGAGAAGCGCGTGAGGAACGACTATGCATGACTACCTTCTCGTTATTGAAGTCGTAGACGGTGCAGCAGAGTTGGATCTTCTCGAAGAGTTCGTCGTCATCCTCCTCAATGGTCTTATCGTGGAGGAAGTCGACGTCGGAGAGTCGTTCCATGGCCATTGTTGACGGTTCTTGATCACGACGCTGGGGTTATTCACATACGCCAGGACCTGGGGCCATAGGCGTGCGCAGCGTCTAGTATTAGATCCGGCACAAAGTGGCGTGGTACAGCTGGGGTCTGGGGCGAAGCCCCAGCCGCCGGAGGCAATTTCGCCTTAGGCGAAACATTTTTTGGTTGATACACTTACTTTTATGGCCTAAAACGCGATTTTAAGACGCGACGCTTTCCGCTGTCATACGATCTTGTGGCCCCTATAGAGCTATGTTTCGTTTCATTTAAATAAAAGATAAATTATAAATTATTTGCAGAGCCCCGGGTGAAGTGTGCCTGAAGTGTGCGTAAAAACGCACTACAGACAGTGCACTTTAATTTTAAGACTAATAAACTGCTCTCGGCGCAGGCCGGGTCTAAAGAAATTGGAGTCCAGCGCGGCCCGACGTCAAAGTTGACACATTAGGTCCGGCCTAGGCCGAATAGGCCTGGGCCGTGCGCACGCCTATGCCTGGGGCGTTAAGTTCCGTCGCATTAAGGACCTTTTCACAAGATGCCAAATATGTAAAATATATTCACATTTAGAGTCTACCCACTCAGTAGCGAAACTGATTTTCAGTGGGGGACTTTATAATTTAAAGCGACTAGACCAACCCTGTAGGCTCCGAACACCATCGACGAGTGAGCGATAACCAATCAAAGATCTATATTTCAAATATGAAACACATGAATCAGTGATTGGACAGTGCGAACACTTGCGGACAAATGCCAGAATCAACAAGGCCGATGCAGAACAACTTTGAATTTATTGAGTGCTTCGTTGATAATGTCTTGTCTGTCTTCCTAACAATTTCAATTTTGAAAGTTGTTTTATAGATACGAACAGAAAACTTTAAATTCTCAAGCTCGGCTGTTGCAAGCTCTGACAACTAGATCATAATATTATGACATTTGGGGGTGATTGAAAGAAAGGGATTAGTTGGAGGACTATTTAGGGGAGGAGTGGGGAAAATGGAGAACCTCATTTCGTCATCTCTGTCTTGGTTGAGAGACCAATATTTATCTACACTACAGTTAGTCCATTTAACTATTTTATATGCAGACCTGCGAACTACAATCATCAGCCACCATCTCCAGTAAGATGTGTTACAGGTTGGGCATTCCCAGAGCGCTACAGTGGCCCAAACAGATCTACACACCTTGCTGCACGCCACTGGACAATCCACATAGGTATACGTAACTTGCTGCACGCCACTGATGGACAATCACCGCTATTATACGCCATGCAGATGTTATTAGACGATCATGGATTAGTTACTTGGGATGCAGTTGTCATCTGCAGTAGTAAATGCCGAACAGTTGGTGATGCTAATTAACAGCCTTGACCGAGGTTAGTGAGTGATATTAACGCAAGACCTCTCATGCTCACGAAACTGTCCAATAGTACGGAATAGGGTGTGTTCACGTATTGCGTATGGAGGCCACATTGGAGGCCACAATGGCATGTGATTGGAAGTTCATCGTTACATGTCCCATGCCAGTAGCTTAGCTCATTGTAGGGAGTTATTTAAGGAGCTTAAAATTTTTACTTTGCCATGTCTTTATATTTACAACTCAATTTTATATGTTTTAAATAGTGGTCTTTTAACAACGACAATTGGTGACTGTCATGACCATTTTACCAGAAACAGAGAGGATATTAGAATTGATGGTCACAATCTCAGCCAGTCTTGTAGGCGTCCTGATATCTCAGGGGCTAAGCTTTTTAATAGCCTGCCTAAACATATTAAAAATTGCAGGAGTGGAAGTTTTAAGGTGGCGCTGAGGGCGTTTTTAATTGAAAATTCTTTTTATTCTGTAAAAGAGTTTGTATCAATGTAATGATTGTAATAATCTTAATTATTATGTATTATGTTATGACTTGTCCGATATCATTGTATGATCAACTAAAGGACCAATAAACACATTATTATTATTATTATTTTATTATTATTACTATGTTTCAGCTGGCGTTTGATGCAAATTCAACTGTTCTTTTAATCGTTTACAAAGGCATACAACAATCATTTTCGTACACTTTATCGGGGGATATACGTGTTGAAACTTGTCATATTTCCCCGTAAACAATATTATTCGTTTTCTATTGCCAGCTTAATGCTTGAAATAGTACTATAGGTGGCCTCCAATATGGCCGATGTGACGTCACGTGAATACTCCCTATAGTTTCACCAGCCTTTTAAGCTACGATTAGCCAGTAATCGGAGATCGCTACGAACAAACATGGCGACTGCCAGGTATTGTGTTAGTTATATCAAATGTTTGTTTAAACCATGGTTATCAAACCGAACTTACTAAATCGGAGCTTGACAAAGTTGGTGAATTGGGTCCTTGGCCTAACAAATTAATTTTTGATTTCTCTAGTTCCCCTTCTACTTGAAACAGAGACTACGAGAATTCCTATTATTATCCCACGTTCTTACTGCCCCTTTCATACACGATGTTTCGACAAACATCAACAAATTGCTGGGCTGGCGTTATTTCACACATTCGTAAAGACAGTCTTCCGTTTGGTATATATTACAGCGCACGCGTCTTATTAGTCACACCCGCTTTGTTTGGGCTTTCCATTCCCTGTGACCAATATACTGTCGTAAATTACCACTAATGGAACTATTTCAAGTAGACAAGTAGAAAATTAAGTTAGAACTTATTTGACTCGGCTATATCGTAAGCATAATACCCACATTACACGGTTCAATACTTTTGTTAAACTTATTGAATTCAATGGCCAAAAAAACATCAATTAATACAAGCTACATTGTTGCAGTTTTTTAACAAACTGTTTTTGATTCGCTTTTGTTCTTGAATTAAATAAGTTTGACGAAAGTATAGGGCACTAGAGCAACACAAAAAGACAACAATGAAACAAATGAATTGAATCGATGGTGTAACTGGTGGAAGCTGTCAAAAAATAATTTCTTCTGATTTTGGAAAACAAAACAAAAAACAAACAAATACACATACACAACTTTCACTTAGTCGTTGTCTATCATTAAAAGTTTTAAATGGCGAGCAGTTACTATTGCTACACTTGTTTTTATGTCTATGGTTGCAATTTTATTATTTTGACAGCTGATTGTTTGTCCATCAGTTCAATTCATTTGTTCCATTGTTGTCTTTTGGTGTTGCTAGTGCCCTATTGAGTCGTGTAATGTCGGCATGAGGGATATTAGGGCAACTTTATGATCGGTGTAAAGTCACCGTTTCTTTTGTCAGTATATTATTTTTACCCTTCTAGTTGTATCGTAACAACCCCATGAAAATTGCGTGACTTTCTCCCGGTTTTTTATATATTTTTTTTATATGCACTTCAGATACATATTAAGTAAGTTACTAAGTTGTGCTCACCATAGTATCCAGGCTTCCCATTGGTTATTGTCATGGTGAACACAAGTTAGTAGCTGACTAAATATGTATCCGCTATTCATAATACAGGTTAGTTCACCTCAGAAAGCTCAAGAACGCATTTACGAACGCCCAAAACATTGCACGAGTCCGTTGAAAAAGGGTGCGTGAACAGGGCACATTCCTGTGGTCGGATAAGGGTAGGAGGTCATTACGATAAGAAGGGCTATGATGAATATGACGCGTGTACGCATTGTGCGTGTGTGCGTGTGTAGCGCGCTCTAAGTCATGTAGATATGAACTGCGGTTAGGCCTAGGCCGCCGTATCACGGATCTCAACGGAGCTTTGAGCTTTGCGTACCCTCGCTGCCGTGCTCATACTGACTGTATTTAATACTTGCTTGCCGTAGTGTGTAAAGAATTACTAAGTTAAAAACAAAAAAAAGCCTGTCCAACGAAACGTTTAGAGCTAATGACCAATGTTTGTCTAATAGACCGTGAAATAGGGTTTAAAGGGCCAACAGGTAGCGCGCTGTTGTCATTTTCTTGCAATTCTTATTATTTCAAAAGGTGACATTCTTGTGACTTCCGTTATTATAAAATTGGCAACCGCGTTTATCTAGTAAATCTTGTTTTACAAGTCGATTATAATGGTTCAATACACAAACATGGGTCATTAGCTCTAAACGTTTCGTTTCTACTATGAGCGGACAAGCTTTACCAATATTTCTACATAAATATTTAATGTTAATTTTACTTTTTGGTTTTTAACAACGTACTCGACATCTATGATCATATGACGTCGGGGGTAATTTGGAGGACGGCATAAGTAGGATGCAAAGGGGAGGAAAGGGGAAAAGCGAGGATGTGGACTGCCTTTCGTCTGGCTTCTAGCCTCGATCTGTCCGGATAGGGTGGCCCTACCAGAAGCATACGCTTCCGCCGGCATAGTTAAGCACGCAAATCTGCCCACCACGATCAGTAAAGGTAACAGTCCCTGGGCATGAAATGAATCAGAATATATCGTGAGAGTACTTCTCTAGAAGCTCGGAACGCCCGGGGTAGAATTTGGCCCAGGGTGACTCTGCCACTCGTAAGAGCCGACGGAATGAGGTCATCTTCTCTCCCCTTTCCTCCCCTTAACCCCTTTGAACATTGTCCCAAGACTACGTTACACATGCTTTCGTCACAGGCGACGGGTTCGTAGCCAATCAGCGATCGGTATTTGCGCGGGTGTATCTCGGGCGGTTCGCTGGTTGGCTGTGAGTGCCTCGCCTGTGACGAAAGCATATGTAAGGTAACCTTGGGCCAAGTATACATACGTTCATTTACTTTCCTACATTTTACAAACCAACCCGTTTGTTTAATACACCCCCACTATATACCCTCCCTACACTGTAGCAAACGCTGCCGAAATAAATTTTTTAACCTACTTTTTAAAGAACCACAGTTTCCAATTAGAATTGCGACCTATTCCCCATACAACGACAACCGATAGAGGTGGCTCAGCGTTGACACGCGAGACTCTAATTCGGGAGGTCGCCGGTTTGATTCCGGTCACCGTCAGTCTTGACTGAAGGCTTTTACTTTTTTCCGAGGTTTTCCTCAGTCGTTAAGGCGAATGCTGGGATTGAGTCCTACTAACAGCCCTCGGACATTCCTTCCCAGCTATTCAAACATCCTAATAACCTAGTTAGTCACCTGAAGAGGGGCACAATAGGTAAAGCTGGTGTGCACCCCATAACGGGTATTCCTACGAAGAGATAAATAAAATACAACGACAAGTTCCGGGCAAGGACGGCGTACTTGAAAAAGCAGCCCCTATCATCTCTTCTCAGGACGGAGATTACTTGCCGAGTACGTCGTTATTAGTTGCCCCAACGAAAGTATTCTGATGCTTACGACACAGCCGAGTCCAAGGTGACAACTTCATTTTCTTCTCCGCTAATTCCTACCATCTAATCTAAACATGTCCATTGGGGATAATTTAAACCCCCTCCGTTGGTTACCTGTAACGGTGGGTGTGGCCAAACCGCCTGTGCACTCGACTAAGCCGAACCGTGCATTTACGAATGTGTGAAAGAACGCCAAGTATCTGTTGATTTTCTTTCAATTGGCGCGGTTGAATGGGGCAGTAGACAATGGCCTGAGATTAGTATGCGAATACTTTTGTTGGGACTAATATAAACACAAATAATAAACCAATAAGCTTACTGTCTCAATGTTACTCACATCTGTGTTGCCGCTATGTCTCAGAAGAGACAGTCATCAGGG
>OX246744.1:42376793-42562639 GCA_945910005.1 Isoperla grammatica
AGAGAACCATTGGCTTTACGTCCCATCCGAAAGGACGGTGTAACTTTGACCAGTCATATACAGGTTCCTCCACTAACCTGGACCGTTGACGAGAAGAACGAAGCTGTTACGCAAGCTTTCGAACCCTCCAATCTGCTCTAACCAACGGTAACTAGTGTTTCAGAGGAGAGTGGTCACCCATCCACCTCCTGACCTAGCCTGATGTTGCTTCACTTCGGTGTTCGTATGGAAACCAGCTAAGCGACCACAGATATTATCTCCATAGTTCATATGCATCTGTGTTTCTGACTGGCTGTACAGTGTATACTGTGACTGTGAGTCACTGCTAGACAATGCTATACTTACAATGCCTCCCTCTTGCAGCAAACAGTCAGATCTAGCTTCTACGAGTCAACATGTTTGCTCCGCGAGGAATTTCCGATTACAAGAATACATCAACAGCAATCTCGGTACAGTTAGGTCCATCCACATTGCAACTAGATGACTATCCTTACATGTGCAAGCATGTTATTGGAGGCGATAAGGGGTGATAGATGAGATGGACAAATACAAAACACCCGTGACAAATATGTAGGCCTCACCAAACCGCAGTCCACTGATTCTGCGTGAGTAAGATTCTTGAGATATAATTATAACATTAAAATTGTTTGCTGATATCAGTATATGAGTACCGTTGGTAAGAGCAGATTGGAGGGTTCGAAAGCTTGTGTAACAGCTTCGTTCTTCTCGTCAACAGTCCAGGTTAGTGGAGGAACCTATATGACTGGTCAAAGTTACACCGTCCTTTCGGAAGGGACGTAAAGCCGATGGTCCCCTTGGTACTTTTCGACAGGAGTAGGCTACGTGCCGGTACTAGGTTTCCCCTCCTCTCTTCCTCATTATCATTCACCAATCATCACTCATCAGGCTAAAGAGGGCGTTGTGCCCTACAGTTACACTATAAAGTAAAGTGAAGTATGTGACACGTACTACAGACAGTCGTACTACAACTTCGGTAATGCTACTGTCAGGTGGATGAGCGGCAGCCAACCAGCGGCCGTGGCTAATTCAGATACCTGCTCGGGTTGGCCGAGACCGTAAACACGTCATTGATTGATGACGAAAGCATTACCGAAGTTGTTGTACGACGAGTATACCAGTGTATTCTTCAGTGTGTGTACTGTGCACCCCTGCAGCAAATATCTTATTAGATTTGTCTGCAGTCAATGCTCCACAGTTATGATTAACAATATCAGCCTCACACAGACAGATATAGACATGATGTGATTGGGACCCGCTCACTGTGATATGAGTACTCGATACTGTTGCATGTTGAGTGGCATTACTTCCAGTTGGCGCTTCGAACAGTGGCTCGTAGTAATACCCCCCCCCCCCCGTCGCGGGTGAGACACTATCACGAGGTGCATTACCCTACGAAAGTTTAACAGCCAGAATTTCGTTTACATTTACCGCTAAAACATGCGTCTCAACTTACACTCTTCACGCCTAAACCGATAATAGGATTTCTCTCATGTCAAATTGATGACTTTCATTAATAAAACACAAGATATTAATCTTGAAAGAGTATAAAAATTATGCACAGTTGTACACAATGTAGTTTTAATGTGTGCAAATTTGTATATTTCATCATGCTTTATATAATCTTTCACGATTAATATCTTGTGTTTTCGTAATGAAAGTCATCAATTTGACACTTTTATACTCGTACGTAAAATTAGAGAGAAATCCTATTGTTGGTTTAGGCAGGAGGAGTGTAAGTTAGACGCATGTTTAGCGGTCATAGATGAGTGAGTCGGAGCAAGTTGTGAGCAAGTCATTGCTTTTCACGTCCATTCAAGTTAGATACTTGTATGAAACTGTTACCACTTACCTGGCAACAACGGGCGCCCCTTGGAGGCCGTCCATAAATGATGTCATATAATTGGGGGGGTCTTCAAATTGTGACAATATGTGACAGGGGGAGGGGGGGGGGGGGGGGTATAATTTGGTCAAACATTGTTTGACATCATTTGGGGGTAGGGGACGACTATGAATTCCAACCTTGAAACCAGTGATAATAGATCTGGATAATTTTCCCATTCTGGGCCCAGGGTGACTCTGCCAGTCGTAAGAGGCGACAAAAGGAGACCCTTACCCTTTCACCCCACTGTCCTCCCTTGCTGGACTCCCCTTATGACGACCCCCGCTATGTATAATGGATCTAATCCGGAAGATGTCACAATATGACCTAGCTGTCTATAGTACGTCGTTAAACCCGCAAGCAATTAAAAAACTGGATAATTCTAGCGATTATTACATGTAAAAAAAATCGTCTACAAAATAAGCCATCAGAAAAAATGCATATTTATGTACTGTAAGATGTAATTTTCCAGATAAAATTGGAACAATCTCTGAATAGTGAATGTGTGATGCAGTCAAGATCCTGTGAGACTCGTAAATCCATCACTCAGTGAGCTGATAATGTCGCCACATAATGAGGCCAAGATGCAGGAGTTATCGGCGTCGACCCTGGCTATCAGCCCTGGTGAACCCTGGCTTATCTCTCACCCGGACTCTGCGTGATTGCTGGGCTAGAGGTCAGGGGTCAGCAGGCCTAGTTACAGAGGCCAGGCTACGGTGTCT
The DNA here is from genome assembly GCA_945910005.1 of Isoperla grammatica. Classification (NCBI taxonomy): domain Eukaryota; kingdom Metazoa; phylum Arthropoda; class Insecta; order Plecoptera; family Perlodidae; genus Isoperla; species Isoperla grammatica. The sequence goes on from OX246744.1 coordinate 42,379,416, forward strand.
GGTGCAACATTAGAATATAATATCGACAAAGTATTATAATAGTCCCAACGAAAGTATTCGTATAGGTACCGATCTCAGGTCATTGTCTACTGCCCAATGATTTTCAACATCTATAGTAGGCTAGAGCACCAGTCCCCCAACCTTCCACTCAGTAGCAAGCGTAGCGATTTGAACCATCTTGAAATTGGCAATTTACATGCTTATTAGCACCTTTTAGTACTGCTAGCGCTGCCAATGGCAGAAAGTCGCATTAGAAACTCCTATCCCCGCCTGTGTTATTTGCCCATTTCAAGATGGCATCAAAGTGCTACGCCTGCTGCTGCTACCCTGGCGATCTAGCCTACTATAGATGTTGAAACTCATTGCTCTGCCCCTTTCAACCGCGCCTATTGAAAGAAAATCAACAGATATACTAGTCCCAACGAAAGTATTCGCATACCGATCTCAGGTCATTGTCTACTGCCCCTTTCAACCGCGCCAATTGAAAGAAAATCAACAGATATACTAGTCCCAACGAAAGTATTCGCACACCGATCTCAGGTCATTGTCTACTGCCCCTTTCAACCGCGCCAATTGAAAGAAAATCAACAGATATACTAGTCCCAACGAAAATCAACAGATATACTAGTCCCAACGAAAGTATTCGCATACCGATCTCAGGTCATTGTCTACTGCCCCTTCAACCGCGCCAATTGAAAGAAAATCAACAGATATACTAGTCCCAACGAAAGTATTCGCACACCGATCTCAGGTCATTGTCTACTGCCCCTTTCAACCGCGCCAATTGAAAAAAAATCAACAGATATACTAGTCCCAACGAAAATCAACAGATATACTAGTCCCAACGAAAGTATTCGCATACCGATCTCAGGTCATTGTCTACTGCTCCTTTCAACCGCGCCAATTGAAAGAAAATCAACAGATATACTAGTCCCAACGAAAGTATTCGCATACCGATCTCAGGTCATTGTCTACTGCCCCCTTCAACCGCGCCAATTGAAAGAAAATCAACAGATATACTAGTCCCAACGAAAGTATTCGCATACCGATCTCAGGTCATTGTCTACTGCCCCTTTCAACCGCGCCAATTGAAAGAAAATCAACAGATACCTGGCGTTCTTTCACACATTCGTAAATGCATGTTTCGGCTTAGTCGAGTGCACAGGCGGTTTGGCCACGCCCACCGTTACAGGTAACCAACGGAAGGTCCCGGAATCTATTGATTTTCTTTGAATTAGCGCCCACGAAAGGGGCAGAAGATTTGAATCTGAGGTATGTATGCGAATACTTACGTTGGGGCTGGTATACATAGATGAAGTAACTACAAAATATGTGTGGACCCTTAGGGAGGAATTATGACTGTGCCCTCTTCTTATATCCCCCCCCCACTTCTACCCCCCCCCCTCCCCCCTCTTCTGTAAACAAGATGGGCCCTTATCAACCTGGACCATCCTTCCAATCATAGAACCAAATTTCCCAATTTGTATAATACTGTTTCCGTCCTTCCTATTGGCTGAGGGTCGAGATTGCTTTCCAATGTTGTTAGAGTGTAATATTTCCAATTTCTCGTGTCGGTAGGTTTAAGTCGATTATAACAGTCGATATAGGGGAGGCCTAATAGGCTGCCTGCCTAACTGCATCACTTTGAGTGCTCGGCAATATGACTAGAGCCCTACAGAAATGGGTTTATTTTTGCCAAAATTTTCGTTTTTCAAAATGTAAATTTCGCGTTTTGGCGGTGTTATTTTTATAAGGCGCATAACAACCCCCCCCCCCCCCCAAAAGTTATATAATGAGATTTGGGAATATCACTCAAATAAAGACGAGTCATTCGTGTGTATCCACAGTACTTCCTATATATTTCTTTTATATTTTAAATTCTTCTGTACGTTTTTTTTTAAACACTTATTTTGCAAATATTTAGCACATTTTCGTAATTTTGGTATTATTTCGCGAATACACAGATATGTCGTGGATTTCGTGGTTAAAGCTCCATATCGCGTTATTTCGCGATTGAAAATCTGTATAATTAGCATGCTGACACGATGTCTCGTCCACAATTAACGCGATTGTTACTTGGCTCTAAATATGATCGGCAATCACTAGGCTGATATCGAAGTGGCTTCTTTATAGAGATAGACTATGTCATTTTGCCGCATGCGATTATAAGCCGCAGTGCACTTTATGAGCTTTACTTTCCAGAAAACAATTTGTTTCCGTTTATAAGCCGCAGTTATTATATTCGAGAAAGGACCAGAAAATAATGTGAAGTAATAATTGGTTTGTAATAAGGAACTGGACTGGCGGTATTCGGTAATAGAGAAAGAATTCTAACGGAGGGGGGGAGGGGGGGGGGGATGAAGTAGAGACACGAGTCCGACCATGATGACTGAGGTTCACGCACATTAGCAAAACACAACTACGCAGGGTGCGTATGGCAGTGAAACAGGCAGTGACAGGTAAGAACAAGAAACGCAATCAACGCAGAACGTGGTGAACGAATGACTCATTGCGTGAGTATGGTGACTGGTTGCAAAGCCTAGTAATTCGATGCTAACTTCGAACACAACTCTGCAGTAAACCCGCGAAATCTGATACATTTTGTATACTCAATCAATGCCGCAAATGCCCCGATAAACAAGACGACGAATGACTCACTTTGTCGCAGAGCCTAATAATTTGATGCCAGGTTCGAAAATAACACCCGTAAACCCGGGATTTTTTTTTTCACTTACGAAAATAAGCCACATGGTGGTTTTGAGAGACACAAAATAAGAAAAAAAGCGCGGCTTATTTGCGTGTAAATACGGTAGGTTATTAGGGTGTTTGGACAGTTGGAAGGAATGTCCGAGGGCTGTTAGTATGACTCAATCCCAGCATTTGCCTTTACGACTGAGGAAAACCTCTGAAAAAACCTTCAGTCAGGACTGTCAGTGGCCGGAATCGAACCGGCGACCTCCCGAATTAGAGTGTCGCGTCTTACCGCTGAGCCACCTCTATCGGTTGGCTCTAAATATGATCATCAGTCACTAGGCTGACATCGAAGTGGCTTATTTATTTATAGAGATATGTCATTTTAGCATTAATTTTTGTATTGTTGGGTAATTGTTCCGATTACCAACTTTTTAAAGGTTACTGAGTGGGTGGACTCTATAAATACGAATTTATTTTTATTTATATTTATATTTATATTTATATATTTATTTTTATTTTTATTTATAATAATAATTAATGCAGAAGGTCCCGGGTTCAAATCCCGCTTCAGGCAGAAGTTTTTTAACTTCTAATGTGGATTCAATTCCATTACTTCTTGGCTTAGGAATAAGTAAACGGTGACTTTGGAGCCGTCCTAGCAACGAAGCACCCAATAAATTCAAAGTTGTTATGAATCGGCCTTGTTGATTCTGCTGACATTTGTCCGCAGGTGTTCGCACTGTCCAATCACTGATTCATGTGTTTCATATTTGAAATACAGATCTTTGATTGGTTATCGCTCACTCGTCGATGGTGTTCGGAGTCTACAGGGTTGGTTTAGTCGCTTTAAATTAAAGTCCCCCACTGAAAATCAGTTTCATTACTGAGTGGGTGGACTCTAAATGTGAACTCATTTTATTTATTTTTAATTTATTTTTATCGGAAGGCCTCCGGTGGCCGATAGAAAAGACAGCGGCCCCGCAGGAAACGCTGACATACAAGACAAGACAGGGAGCCTAGTAGATAGCTTCGGTGACTCTTATTAATAATAGTTGTAAATCGCATGTTAATAAAAACAGCCAACGTGGGTCAAAGGTCTTCATTGATATTCAACATGTGACGACAGGGATGTCAAAAGTAGTGAATATGATGGCCTTCGTTCGGCTTTTTCAGATACTGTGGAGTTGATGAGCTGAATGGTGTTGGAGTTTACGTATATATAGTCGCCGTACAACATCTTCGGTATTGCTTCCGTCACGGGTGGGTGAGCGGCAGCCAACCAGCGGCCGTGGCTAATTCAGATACCTGCTCGGGTTGGCCGAGACCGTAAACACGTCATTGATTGATGACGAAAGCATTACCGAAGTTGTTGTAAGAGAACTATACCTATTGAAGAATGAAGACTTGTTACCTTGAGGAACACCCGATTTCCGTCTGTTAAAATTGCTTTAAAATGTGTTCAATTAGTCCCAAATGTAAATCAAAATATGTCATCCTGTAGAGAATTTAGTACCGGTAGTCTTTCCTAAGAATGTTTCTTTGTTCCAATCAATATTACCGTTGTTACATGTTCTTAAATACCTTTTGCAATGTGATGTTGCTGGACGCCTTTCACACCTAATTATTAATTAAGAACATCTGTAAAACGAAAAAATTTATTGGGATAAAAAAAACTAATAAGAGACAGAATTAAATTCTCTATAGAGTGCCACATTTTGATAATCTTTTGGGATAATTTAAAACGTAATCTTGTAAGGGGGATTGCAATTGTAAATTTTCTAATGCTAAATAATTACGACAGTACGATTTTATTGTGAACAGGGCCATAAGAACCATGCAAGTAGACTTTTGCACGATTTCCGAATTGCGATTGCGAACCCGATACCGACAATTGTGCGTAGGCCATATTTCTACAATTGCGATCCCGATAAGTTGACGCTTTAGCTAAGTTTATGCAGCTAAGGTTTTCTCACGAGTCATGGCCATTGATTGATAATTATTAATTAATTAACATTCAAATATTAAAAGTCAACTTTATTGTAATTCCACCAGCAGTGGCGTATCCAGGGGGGAGGGGGGTCTAGAGCCCCCCCCCCCGAAATCCTAGCTTTAATAATTATACCCTGCAAATCATCAAAATTTACGCCAAAAGTTAAATACATTTACGTATTAATAATTTCTCTATTATGCCTAGCTTACTCAAGAAACACTCTTGTAGGTGAAATTGTATCAGTTGTAATAATATAGTAATTTGTGTATGTAATGTATGTGTAATGTATCTCGTCCAACAAAGCACACCAACTTCTTCTAAAAAAACATAAAACCCACTAAAAAAATTCGTTTTTTTTTTAATTTCCTGCGGCGCTATTGTGGGGGGCATCCCCCCCCCCCTTGTCTCGTTTGTGGAGCACCTCGTTACAGCTATGTTCTACTCTGCAGGGGCGTCGGAACCGGGGGGGCAGGGGGGTCAGTTGACCCCCCTGTGCTTGCATAGGGGGGGCGAGAGTATCATCTCGCCCCCCCTGAAAAAATGGCCAATATGAATTAAATGCATTTTAGAGTACAGATTCCGCTTATTCCTTCAAGCGATTTCAGAGGCTGGCTGCATGGGATTTTTTTTACAAAATGTTGCAAAGTAAGCTGGAAAGTTCGCCCCCCCCCCTGGAAAAATAGACTTCCGACGCCCCTGCTACTCTGGGCAGCCCCCTCCGAAATATATTCCTACGTACGCCACATAAGCCGGTTTGTTAAGATGCGGGGAAAACTGAACGAAAGTGATATAAATTTAACTTGAAAGTGATATCTGTATACACACAAGTTATGGCTGACAACGACATGTTGATAGTTGATACTGGTGGGCCTGGATCCAGTTAGTCGCCAGAGTCAAAGATAACTGATCGGACACAACCAAAGTCCGGCCAGGGTTCAGTGAAGTTGCCCCGAAGCCGGCCCACTTGTGTAGGACTGTGCATGACATACATCACATTACAGACGGTGGAAACAATTCTTATCGCTCGAGGGAATAATTGTTTTAATAGAATCCAAGATTGTTTCAACATTTTTTATGCGCCTTTTTCATATGATATTTTGTTGTAGATTCTCTAGTCTTATTTAAAAGGTGTGTGCCTGCCCAGGGCCTGCTACCTTATCGTGGTAGGCAGGTTTGCGTGCTTTGTTGATCCCGAGAGCTATGCCGGCGGAAGCGTATGCTTCTGGTAGGGCCTCCCTAGCCGGACAGGTCGAGGGGGAGAAGTCAGACGAAGTGCAGTCCACACCCCAATCCCCTTTCCTCACGCGCCCTTCTACTTGGCCCTTTCCTCCAAAGAGCCCCCAATTTCATCTTCATTATCACCGTCTCATCGTCTTGATTAGCCAAGTTGAAAAAATATAAGACGTAAAGCCCAAATATCAATCTCTTAAAATGTGTGTGAGGTCACTTCCGTGGTGACTTTGTGCCTTGACATGACACCTATATAGTGTCTTCTAGTGGGTTTTATCTTGTGTATTTGTTATTATATGTGAATTATTATTGTATCGCAGTGTGGAGCAAAGCAATAGGACGTCGAACATCAGACAAAAACACCGCAAAAGCTGTAACACAAATGTAGCAATTGACAACATTATCATGTAAACACGAACTACATTATAATGTATACAACAAAAATGCATTTAATAATTAAAAATTATAATGAATGTAAATTAAATTACTAAATTTAACGCGGTGGATTAACCTGTCATAACACTCATCAAACATATGCGTACTAAAATACTTACTACTACTTACTACTACTACGTACTTATAACGGGGGTAAACCATAATTGTGAAAATACCTCGTATGTTTCAAATTGAAACCACCCTTGCTGCAATCGTTTAATAAATATAATTACCAATTTTGTATACAGGTTATTGTGAGATAAACATCAATCAATAAATCAAACATGCGCGGGCAACAATAATAATCAAACTAATAAACTAATGCAATTTTTTTCTATTTTCTTAGACCGGTTTCCCTCCTTACTTTTTCGTTTTCTTCCTAACTTTTTCCTGTTTTGTTATTCTCTTTGTCCTTTTCCACAGTTAATAATTATATCATCGTACCAATCGTACCCTCAAAACACGTCCAACTTTAGATCTAAAATTACCGTTTATGTCAAATGTTTGATTAGTATACTTTAGTTATGTTATTGCCATGGACAGAGTGAGGGAATGTCAACCCTTTTTATACCTATAGTCCACTCAAAATAGACTAGATGCAATCTGGTGGCAAGCAAATAAACTTCCATGAGGATATTACTCATCATTGATTTGTTGAAACCATCAATGGCGCAGATAAGGGGTAGCTTAGCAGCGCTATCTATTGTTAGTGTGTCTGGCTGCTATAGCTAGCCATTTATAGCACTATAATAGTAACATTATACAGTCATGAAAATGAGCCCGGTAGTATTTATACTTCAAATTATAGCGATTCCTAACTTGTATATGTTTTAAAATACCAGAAATAACAATTATTTATTTATTTTATGTCATGTCTATCCTATTCAGTTATAAAAACTGATTTACAAAGGAGGACAATAAATAGAACTAGGCTATGCAAACAATTAATAATAATAAAGTAATCATAAATAGCAATAATAACAAAACAAAACTAACTACTGTACCGTACCACTGTGATTGTACTATAAAGAAATCAAGAACAACAAAAATGAATTTAGAAATGTAATAAAATCATAACATAGTCAAATGTAAACAATATGAAATAAACCTAAAACCGATCAGTTTTAAACATTAAAATTCATTTGTTTCGTATGTATATTTTAGAAATTTTGTTCAATAGAAATATATTTTTTAATATTACAAATATTTTTTTATAATATAAATATTGTTTTATATTATATATATTTTATATTATACATTTTTGTTTTTACTATTTTTTCTATGGGAATAAAATGGTAGCCTAATACAATTGAATGCTAAACACTTGTGATGGATGCATCCTAGGTTATTCCGTTGCACCTATACAGGAAGCGGATCAACTTAAAGCGGTTTTGAATACCGGTATTATTAATATCGGCGGATACCGCAGGTGTTACTGCCGGTGTCCAGGATGCGTCAGGGGTCTAAAGTTCGACTCTATCCATAACCTTATCCTGCAGACCGAAATTCAAATATCCATTACCGATCAATGTCATTCTATAACTTCCTCTCCGTGTATTTACCTTTGTAATTTTTAACTCTGTGTAATAGCATGTACGTAATTGTGTGATTGTATCTACCTGTAGACTAAAGATGGTATGTGTATGCCCATAACCCTACACTGGCCATCCTGTCCTGTCATGGGACAGGAAAATAACAATAAAAATAACTAATTAAGATGCACGCCGGTAAAGAGGACTCCTCAAAAGCGGCTTATTTCCCGCTCACTGTGCAAGGTTGTAAACGTCAAGCTTGTCACCAGGAAGAATTCACAGCTTAAAAAAAGTGACCACCAATGATTTCTATCCAAAAAACAAAAACCACCCGCTTGACAATAGCGAAGACGGGGGCTCAGGATTTCGGTTCTTTTTCAAAGGTTCGGCCATAATCATCTCTTGCTCAAGAAAAATTACCATCACTAAATGAAACTGTTATTTTACTACTTTTCTTACAAATTCATTATGAGAATAGCTAATCCTAAATATTTATGGTCGAAAGTCCATGTGGTTTGGAGCTGTCTTTACTACGTTAGAAGGTAAGTGGTTTGTCAAATAAAGGGGATGATTGACAGCATTAGTCTCCAACAGTAAGAGACAGTTCCTTTTTGCCGGCGTGTATGTTGAATTGGGATAGAGAGTAGTCGTCCACACGAATCATCCCCCCCCCCCCCCCGCGCGAAATTATAGACAGATACAGCAGAGCAAGACAGACGTAACAACGAAATGTGTCAGAATAAAAACGCGCGAAATTAAAAAAAAAAAAAAAATATCTTGAGAACGAGACACCATTAAAAAAGTGATGAATGCGCGCATTGTGGTTTAGTAAGAACTAAAATAATAACCGTATATATGAAAAATATTTTTCCAACTGAATAACTGCTAATTATTTTACATTACCAATAATAACTAATTTAATTCAAATATTTGGTGGTGCTTATTATGGTTGCTTTCCGAAGTTGAGATTAGATATGAGCTATTGTCCCTGGGCAGGTTTCTACGAACAGTTACTTGTTTCCGGTTTTGTTCAATAGTTTCATATAAAATAAATTGAGCAATAATGCAATACACTTGTTTGATGTGGGCTTGTTTGGCCACTCCTAAGAGTCAAGCCAGCCAGTCAGGCAGGATAACGGGTCAGCTATCCGGGTCACAGATGCAAGTCAAATGAAGCGACTCCATTACCCGTCCGGGCGACAGATGCAAGTCAAATTACTTCGACCACAGACAACTGATTTGTAGGCTTATCTGTGCTTCGACAGTCGCAGTTCTGCAGAGACGGGAAGCTAAGCCAGTCTACCAAACAACACTTGTGCCTGGTGGTGTTGTAATTGATTGCCCCCCCCCCCCCCCCCCCTTATAAAAACAGTGCGTCGAGAGGATGCAGCGCCACATGTGTGCCCCCCCAACCCGGGGGGGGGGGAAGCTTTTCTCTGAAACAATCATTGGCGTTTAATTAGTTAGCTGGCTGGCGTGTATGTCTCAGACAAGATAATAATAATGATTTTTGTAGGAATACCCGTTCTAGGGTGCACACCAGCTTTACCTGATGTGCCCCTCTTTAGGTGACTAACTAGGTTATTAGGGTGTGTAGATAGTTGGGAAGGATTGTCCGAGGGCTGATAGTAGGACTCAATCCCAGCATTCGCTTTTACGACTGAGGAAAACCTCGGAAAAAACCTTCAGTCAGGACTGCCGGTGGCCGGAATCGAACCGGTGACCTCCCGAATTAGAGTCTCGCGTCTTACCGCTGAGCCACCTCTATCGGTTCAGACAAGAGAAGCAATAAAATTAAATACCCTGACACGATCGATCCCGGGACTCCAGACTAGCAAGACCGGCGCCTTGACCACATGACCACCTGTCCACCTCTCAGCCCCTATGTTAGTCCAGCTAGCTGTATTATTTTTGTCTGCGGTTTCCCCAAACTTTTAATGGCATTTTGTATATTTAGGCAGCCTGGTATTATGAACAGATAGTAAAAATTTAATGTGCTAATAATAAGCTATTGTAGGTGGATTTTACGGCTTCTGATTGCTGGGTGCCATGGTGAGAATAAGCTATTGGCTACTAACGTTTTAAGAGCAGTTCATAATACCGGCCCTTATTCACATCCCGGTTCAGACAGAAGTTTTTTAACTTCAGATGGATTCAATGCCATCACTTCTTGTAATACCCACATTACACGGTTCAATACTTTCGTCAAACTTATTGAATTCAAGGACAAAAAAGCATCAATTAATAGAAGCTATATTGTTGCAGTTTTTACCAAGCTGTCTTTGATTTGCTTTTGTTCTTGAATTCAATAAGTTTGACGGAAGTATTGAGTCGTGTAATGTCGGCATTAGGAATAAGTAAACGGTGACTTTGGAGACGTCCCAGCAACGAAGCACTCAATAAATTCAAAATTGTTCTGAATCGGCCTTGTTGATTCTGGCATTTGTCCGCAGATGTTCGCACTGTCCAATCACTGAGTCATATGTTTCGTATTTGAAATATCGATCTTTGATTGGTCATCGCTCACTCGTCGATGGTGTTCGGAGCCTACAGGGTTGGTTTAGTCGCTTGTTTAGTTACTGAGTGGGTAGACTCTAAATGTGAATGTATTTTATTTATTTATTTATTGTATTTTACCCGCCCGAGAGCGGGAAGACCAATGTAAGGCACAAATACCCCTCTGTATGTGTATAACCATGTACAAAAGTGGACTTATAAACTAGAGTAAGTATTAAAACTTAAAAGTACTAATAATATAAAGTTTAAAGTTTCGATCTCCGATTAGGCGGTAACGGGAGATTACGAACAACCATGGCGACGGCCATGCATTTTCATTTTGAATATTTGTTGAAACCATGGTTACAAAACCGAGATTACTAGAGTATAGTGGGCCCAAGATTACTTTACACCTGCTTTCGTCACATCCGGAGCAGTCGTAGCCAACCGGCGAACCGCCCGAGACACACCTGCGCCAATACCGATCGCTGATTGGCTACGAACTAGTCGCCTGTTTCGAAAGCATGTGTAAGGTAGTCTTGGGACAACTATACAGATATACTAGTCCCAACGAAAGTATTCGCATACCGATCTCAGGTCATTGGCTACTGCCCCTTTCAACCGCGCCAATTGAAAGAAAATCAACAGATATACTAGTCCCAACGAAAGTATTCGCATACCGATCTCAGGTCATTGTCTACTGCCCCTTTCAACCGCGCCAATTGAAAGAAAATCAACAGATATACTAGTCCCAACGAAAGTATTCGCATACCGATCTCAGGTCATTGGCTACTGCCCCTTTCAACCGCGCCAATTGAAAGAAAATCAACAGATATACTAGTCCCAACGAAAGTATTCGCATACCGATCTCAGGTCATTGTCTACTGCCCCTTTCAACCGCGCCAATTGAAAGAAAATCAACAGATATACTAGTCCCAAAGAAAGTATTCGCATACCGATCTCAGCTCATTGTCTACTGCCCCTTTCAACCGCGCCAATTGAAAGAAAATCAACAGATATACTAGTCCCAACGAAAGTATTCGCATACCGATCTCAGGTCATTGTCTACTGTCCCTTTCAACCGCGCCAATTGAAAGAAAATCAACAGATATACTAGTCCCAACGAAAGTATTCGCATACCGATCTCAGGTCATTGTCTACTGCCCCTTTCAACCACGCCAATTGAAAGAAAATCAACAGATATACTAGACCCAACGAAAGTATTCGCAAACCGATCTCAGGTCATTGTCTACTGCCCCTTTCAGCCGCGCCAATTGAAAGAAAATCAACAGATATACTAGTCCCAACGAAAGTATTCGCAAACCGATCTCAGGTCATTGTCTACTGCCCCTTTCAGCCGCGCCAATTGAAAGAAAATCAACAGATATACTAGTCCCAACGAAAGTATTCGCAAACCGATATCAGATCATTGTCTACTGCCCCTTCCAACCGCGCCAAATGAAAGAAAATCAACTATCAACAGATATACTAGTCCCAACGAAAGTATTCGCATACCGATCTCAGGTCATTGTCTACTGCCCCTTTCAACCGCGCCAATTGAAAGAAAATCAACTATCAACAGATATACTAGTCCCAACGAAAGTATTCGCATACCGATCTCAGGTCATTGTCTCCTGCCCCTTTCAACCGCGCCAATTGAAAGAAAATCAACTATCAACAGATATACTTGTCCCAACGAAAGTATTCGCATACCGATCTCAGGTCATTGTCTACTGCCCCTTTCAACCGCGCCAATTGAAAGAAAATCAACTATCAACAGATATACTAGTCCCAACGAAAGTATTCGCAAACCGATCTCAGGTCATTGTCTACTGCCCCTTTCAACCGCGCCAATTGAAAGAAAATCAACTATCAACAGATATACTAGTCCCAACGAAAGTATTCGCATACCGATCTCAGATCATTGTCTACTGCCCCTTTCAACCGCGCCAATTGAAAGAAAATCAATAGATACCTGGCGTTCTTTCACACATTCGTAAATGCATGGTTCGGCTTAGTCGAGTGCACAGACGGTTTGGCCACACCCACCGTTACAGGTAACCAACGGAAGGCCTTAAATTATCCTCAATGGACCTGTTTAGATTAGATGGTAGGAATTAAGGAAGTAGAAAATTAAGTTGTCACCCTGGACTCGGCTGTGTCGTCAGCATCAGAATACTTTCGTTGGGGCCACTATAGCATAAACAATGTGACAGATTATAAGTAATATGAAATGAATACTATATGATTGTCGGGTTGTCACGTTGGTAAGGGGGGGTGAGGGGAGCGTCAAACTAAAAAAATGTCACGCCTATGGCAAGGCTGGCGCGTTGACCTTCTGACCTTCTGACCACCTGACTAGTGACCACCTGACCAGTGACCACCTGTCCGTTTATTATCTGCCCGTATGTCCGTCCAGCTGGCTGCATTATTTAAGTCTGTCTGCACCGATAGAGGTGGCTCAGCGGTAAGACGCGAGACTCTAATTCGGGAGGTCGCCGGTTCGATTCTGGCCACCGGCAGTCGTGACTGAAGGTTTTTTCCGAGGTTTTCCTCAGTCGTATATAGAGGCGAATGCTGGGATTGAGTCCTACTAACAGCCCTCGGACATTCCCTCCCAGCTATCCAAATACCCCAATAACCTATAGTTAGTTAGTCACCTGAAGAGGTGCACATCAGTTACAGCTGGTGTGCACCCTATAACGGGTATTCCTAAGAAAAATTATTATTATTATGTCTGCCTGTCTGTCTGTCTGTCTGTCTGCCTGTCTGTCTATCTACCTGCCTTGCTGTCTGACTGTCTATCTGCCTATCTGACTGTCTGTCTTGTGTGTCTGTCTAGCTCTCTGTCTTTCTGTCTGTCTGTCTGTCTCTCTATCTGTCTGTCTATCTGACTGTCTGTCTGCCTATCTGCCTGCCTGTCTTGTGTGTCTGTCTGTCTATTTGTCTGTCTGTCTATCTGACTGTCTGTCTATCTGTCTGTCTGTTTAACTGCCTGCCTATCTGCCTGCCTGCATGTCTACCTGCCTGTCTATCTACCTGCTTACCTGTCTGTCTCTCTGTCTATCTGTCTGTCTGTCAGTCTATCTGCCTGCTTGTCTGTCTGCCTGCCTGCTTGTCTGTCTGTCTGTCTTCATGTCTGTCTAGTGTCTACCTACAACTCTATGACTGGCATCTATGATATCCACGCGCACACACGCAAGTATTATTTACATTTACCTCGCCGAGTGAGTAGAGATAGTAAGGCCAGCCTTGCAATGCCTGAGAAGAGTTGAGCAGTCAAACAACATTTAAGCGAATGACAATATTTGCTATGTGTTTAGCATGCATCCCGCTTGCAGCTGTGGCAGTCGGCCAAGTATCATCATAACCATCAGGACCAAGCAAGGCTGCTCACTTGCACTTTTCACTTGGTGGTTGTGAGCTAGCGCTCTCGAGGCTAGCATTTCACTTGGTGGTTGTGAACTAGCGCTCTCGAGGCAGCATTTCACTTGGTGGTTGTGAGCTAGCGCTCTCGAGGCAGCATTTCACTTGGTGGTTGTGAGCTAGCGCTCTCGAGGCAGCATTTCACTTGGTGGTTGTGAACTAGCGCTCTCGAGGCAGCATTTCACTTGGTGGTTGTGAACTAGCGCTCTCGAGGCAGCATTTCACTTGGTGGTTGTGAACTAGCGCTCTCGAGGCAGCATTTCACTTGGTGGTTGTCAACTAGCGCTCTCGAGGCAGCATTTCACTTGGTGGTTGTGAACTAGCGCTCTCGAGGCAGCATTTCACTTGGTGGTTGTGAGCTAGCGCTCTCGAGGCAGCATTTCACTTGGTGGTTGTCAACTAGCGCTCTCGAGGCAGCATTTCACTTGGTGGTTGTGAGCTAGCGCTCTCGAGGCAGCATTTCACTTGGTGGTTGTGAACTAGCGCTCTCGAGGCAGCATTTCACTTGGTGGTTGTGAACTAGCGCTCTCGAGGCAGCATTTCACTTGGTGGTTGTGAACTAGCGCTCTCGAGGCAGCATTTCACTTGGTGGTTGTGAGCTAGCGCTCTCGAGGCAGCATTTCACTTGGTGGTTGTGAACTAGCGCTCTCGAGGCAGCATTTCACTTGGTGGTTGTGAACTAGCGCTCTCGAGGCAGCATTTCACTTGGTGGTTGTGAGCTAGCGCTCTCGAGGCAGCATTTCACTTTGTGGTTGTGAGCTAGCGCTCTCGAGGCAGCATTTCACTTGGTGGTTGTGAACTAGCGCTCTCGAGGCAGCATTTCACTTGGTGGTTGTGAGCTAGCGCTCTCGAGGCAGCATTTCACTTGGTGGTTGTGAACTAGCGCTCTCGAGGCAGCATTTCACTTGGTGGTTGTGAGCTAGCGCTCTCGAGGCAGCATTTCACTTGGTGGTTGTGAGCTAGCGCTCTCGAGGCAGCATTTCACTTGGTGGTTGTGAGCTAGCGCTCTCGAGGCAGCATTTCACTTGGTGGTTGTGAACTAGCGCTCTCGAGGCAGCATTTCACTTGGTGGTTGTGAGCTAACGCTCTCGAGGCAGCATTTCACTTGGTGGTTGTGAGCTAGCGCTCTCGAGGCAGCATTTCACTTGGTGGTTGTGAACTAGCGCTCTCGAGGCAGCATTTCACTTGGTGGTTGTGAGCTAGCGCTCTCGAGGCAGCATTTCACTTGGTATGTGAACTAGCGCTCTCGAGGCAGCATTTCACTTGGTGGTTGTGAAGTAGGGTCAACAGTGGCGTATCCAAGGGGGTGGGGGATGCTTCAACATCCCCTTCTCCAAGGCAAGTGGTTAAAGAGGACTGGGAGAAGTAACGGTATGCATTACTGCTGTGTAAAGTAGACAAAGCGCCCCCTCCCCCCCCCCCCCCTCCCCCCTATAAGTTTTACCACGCAGGGAATTTTGTTGGGGTGTTTTCTTAGCAGTGTTGAATTCAGCTATGATCCCGGGGGGGCAAAGCCCCCTCGGGAATGAAATGGCTACAAGCTCTATATATTACTTAATTTTGAAATGGCGCGGAAATATTGCGTTGAAGGTTTAATAAGTAAATACATTTTTCTGTGTGTCACAAAAGTATGTGACAAGAGAGCTGAAACAAGCAGAAAAAAACAGAGAAGGGCCAGGATTATCTAAACTTCGTCTCAAATTCAACTGGGCATCAAGTGGTTTGTTGAACATATATTTTTGTTTAAAGAGTGTTTTAAGTAGGTAGTGTTTTTGTATCAGAACACTTGGACAGTTTATTAGTAAAAGTGATGTGGAAGCAGCAGTGATTTTGAAAATTTGCCCCCCCCCCCCCCCCCCCGCTCATTCGATGTCTACACCCCCGGGATTTGAAATTTTGAAATAGCCCCCCCGGGGACAAAACTCTGAATTCAACACTGTTTCTTAGGCAGTTGTCAAGTAGTTTTCACGTTTGTTTGTCACGCAGTTGTCAGCAGAGAGGTTAGCTTGCTGGCAGTATAGATGCAAAGCCGCGGTTCGTTTAGCCGGTTCCCATACGAACACCGAAGTTAAGCAACCTCGGGCTAGGTCAGGAGGTGGATGGGTGACCACTCTCCTCTGAAACACTAGTTACCGTTGGTTAGAGCAGATTGGAGGGTTCGAAAGCTTGTGTAACAGCTTCGTTCTTCTCGTCAACTGCTCGGCAGTCCAGGTTAGTGGAGGAACCTATATGACTGGTCAAAGTTACACCGTCCTTTCAGATGGGACGTAAAGCTGATGGTCCCCTTGATACTTTTCGACAGGAGTAGGCTACGTGCCGATACCAGGCTTCCTCTTCTCCCTTCCTCATCATCATTCATCAGCTGTGGGGCCAATTCATAAATAAATAAATAAATAAAGTAGAAATGTTAGCTTGCTGGCAGTATAGATGTACACCAGAGGTTACCTTGCTGGCAGTATAGTACCACACCAGAGGTTACCTTGCTGGCAGTATAGATGTACAGCAGAGGTTACCTTGCTGGCAGTATAGATGTACAGCTGTACAGCAGAGGTTACCTTGCTGGCAGTATAGATGTACACCAGAGGTTACCTTGCTGGCAGTATAGATGTACAGCAGAGGTTACCTTGCTGGCAGTATAGATATACACCAGAGGTTACCTTGCTGGCAGTATAGATGTACAGCAGAGGTTACCTTGCTGGCAGTATAGATGTACAGCAGAGGTTAGGTTGCTGGCAGTATAGATGTACAGCAGAGGTTAGGTTGCTGGCAGTATAGATGTACAGCAGAGGTTACCTTGCTGGCAGTATAGATGTACAGCAGAGGTTACCTTGCTGGCAGTATAGATGTACACCAGAGGTTACCTTGCTGGCAGTATAGATGTACAGCAGAGGTTACCTTGCCGGCAGTATAGATGTACAGCAGAGGTTAGGTTGCTGGCAGTATAGATGTACAGCAGAGGTTAGGTTGCTGGCAGTATAGATGTACACCAGAGGTTACCTTGCTGGCAGTATAGATGTACAGCAGAGGTTACCTTGCTGGCAGTATAGATGTACACCAGAGGTTACCTTGCTGGCAGTATAGATGTACACCAGAGGTTACCTTGCTGGCAGTATAGATGTACAGCAGAGGTTACCTTGCTGGCAGTATAGATGTACACCAGAGGTTACCTTGCTGGCAGTATAGATGTACAGCAGAGGTTACCTTGCTGGCAGTATAGATGTACAGCAGAGGTTAGGTTGCTGGCAGTATAGATGTACAGCAGAGGTTAGGTTGCTGGCAGTATAGATGTACACCAGAGGTTACCTTGCTGGCAGTATAGATGTACACCAGAGGTTACCTTGCTGGCAGTATAGATGTACAGCAGAGGTTACCTTGCTGGCAGTATAGATGTACAGCAGAGGTTAGGTTGCTGGCAGTATAGATGTACACCAGAGGTTACCTTGCTGGCAGTATAGATGTACACCAGAGGTTACCTTGCTGGTAGTATAGATGTACACCAGAGGTTAGGTTGCCTCGTGTATAGAGCGAAGCACCTCCCAAGGTTTTGGCTGTCGGATAAAGTTTTATGGTGACAGGTGGTTAGGCCGAGCCCGGTTACAACCCCGTCCTACAAACATCGACCCCTCTCTACACGTGTTGGCTGTGCGAACACTTACAGCAGCGTTTCTAGCGCGCTTTTTTTATGTTGGT
This sequence comes from Isoperla grammatica, assembly GCA_945910005.1. Lineage (NCBI taxonomy): Eukaryota > Metazoa > Arthropoda > Insecta > Plecoptera > Perlodidae > Isoperla > Isoperla grammatica. Next base: position 42,396,909 of record OX246744.1, read on the forward strand.
ATGCATGAATGGGGCGACGTACTGATGTCGCGTGGTTTGCTTGACGCTGTAGCCGTGGCCATTGCTGTGGGTAGCCAGCCTACACGCAGTACAGCGGCGGCAGAGTACGCAGGCCATAGAACTATCGTAGACTATTCGAACTCACATTTTTGAAAAACTTGACAGTGGCTGGAAATTCGGGTATGACTTTTCTTGCACGCACATCCCTATCGTAACGCTCCACTTCGAGCAATTGGGCTATAAAACCATAAAACTCAAACCTTCTGGATTTGAGCTGGTTTGAGTAGGAGCCACATATCGGTATTTTACAAACGCCCCCCCCCCCCCCCCCCCCCCTTCTATTGAGCTCTGCCCCCCCCCCTCCCCCCCAACACTGTGGTCAACGTTGTCCGACCTTTACCAGCAAAAACGGCGTGCTTGTTAAAGCAGCCCCTGTCAGTGTCCTCTCTTCTCAGGATGAAGTTTACTTCCATTGTATTCTAAAATAGCTCCATTACATCAATGTTTTGTGGCGAAAAATATAAAAATTAAAACTATTTAAATTTATATTTGATTATTTTACAATCTCAAAGCAAATTTAACAGACCGTAATTGGGTGTTCCGCAGTTTAGGTGGACATTCCGACGCTGACAACCTATTTGAGTCGTACTCGGCAATATGTAATTTTAAACTAATTAGTCTTTAGTAACCCATTTTCAAAATGTAAATATTTTCAATAAGCTAGTCTTGTGCGCGTGCTACCTTGATGCCTTGAAGCTTTGAAGCCTAGAAGCCACACCTATCAGCGAGTCTTCCTTTTAGCAATTACCAGATAAGGAACACCCGTAAGCAGCACTTTGTGTAAAAGAAAAGTCAATACGGCGCCGGAGGGGCGTGGGCCGGGGGGTGGGGGGAGGGGGGGAAGCCCCTCTGCTGTAAACGTGTAATCTGTTTGAAACCGATAAGAAGAAACCGTTGCTGATTCTTGGAATTGTCCGTTCGTTCCTTGGAAACCGCGTTGCATTTCAAACAAGCGCGTGACGAGTGGGAGAAAGAGAGAGAGAGAGAGAGAGAGAGAGAGAGAGAGAGAGAGAGAGAGAGAGAGAGAGAGTGAGAGTGAGAAGCTATTTACACGAAATCCTGCCTCGATGTAGAAGCAATACGACAGGCGATGGAGGTACTCAATGCAACCGTGTGGTAGGTTACTTCTTAGAGGAACTTGAGTATGATTTCGACAACCAAAATCCTGAGACGAATGCAAGCCTGGTCGAGGTGGGTCCCTCTTCGTGGTAACCGTTACCCGCAAAGAGGCATCTATTATTTCATATAACGACGTACTCGACAACTACTAGGTCATATGACGTCGGGAGGTGATTGGAGGAACGGGACAAATAGAACGTAAAGCGGAGGACGTCGACTGCCTTTCGTCTGGCTTCTCCCCCTCGACCTGTGGCCCTACCAGAAGCATACGCTTCCGTAGGCATAGCTCTCGGGCTCAGCTGTCCACCACTTAGCAGTCCTTGGGCAGGAAAAAAGCTCTCGATATCTTCAATCATGGCCTTGTCTACTTTGTCGTCTGGCTCTTCTCGTTCTCATTTCTCTGAAAAAGTACACTATTTCCTATAATTCGAGTCCTTGTCGTGTGAAACGGGGGGAGGGGGAATCTATCTAACTGATCACACACATCACAGCTAGCGAGTCTTATCTGAGCTGCCACTCTGTCAAACACACACACTACACATCTTGGCTTCCTATCTACACAGGATCCACAAAAACTTATCTGCTTTTTTGGCGTCCTTACAAACAAATCTCTCACTTGCTACTGCTGTGCTGGCTGGCTGTGCTGGGGCATTTAGTGAGCTCACGCGCGCTTTCAAAGACAGCATTCATTCGTGGGGGGCGTGGGGGGGGGGGGGGGGGGCATTGTAGGGGACGGGTTGAGGGGACCCTGTAATCTGTCCCCCGGTAAACTGACCCAGCGTAACTGCGCCAATGTCAATTGTCCAGCTGCCTGACATGACATCCCACAAAAGTTCCAAGATTATTGGGTCTGGTTAATTTTAATTTTCGTAGGAATACTCGTTATAGGGTGCACACCAGCTTTACCTGATGTGCCCCTCTTCAGGTGACTAACTAGGTTATGAGGGTGTTTGGATAGCTGGGAAGGAATGTTCGAGGGCTGATAGTAGGACTCAATCCCAGCATTCGCCTTTACGACTGAGGAAAACTTCGGAAAAACCTTCAGTCAGGACGCCAGCGCAGTTGGCCGAGGTCTATTAGGCGTTAGTCTAGTAAACCGCGGTCTCTGCGTTCCAGGTTCGAATCCTGGCTCGGATATGTATGTCATGTGGCGTTTTTTCATCCTCATAATCACCCACTCACCGTCTCGTTGCAAAAATATGGGACGTAAAACCCCAAATATTATCATCATCTTCAGTCAGGATTGCCGGTTGCCGGAATCGAACCAGAGTCTCGAATTAGAGTCTCGCGTCTTACCGCTGAGCCACCTCTATGGTTGATAATGGCGCAGTTTACATAGGCGCAGCTCTGAATCTGTGTTTGTAAACTTGCTTACATTGCATTCATTACATAATATACCTATATTATAATATTATATGACTTTTATAATTAAGTTACAATGTAGGCCTATTCAACCCCAGCATTCTTATTTTGACTGAGATAGCCCTGACGACAACTCCCTTCAGTGATTGCCGGTAGCTGGTATCGAACCGGCGGCCTCGCGAATTAGTTAAAAAGATTCCCGGGTGTTACGCATGAGCCCCCCCCCCCTCTCTATAGGAAGCTTTTTGGACGTTATACGTAGTATCTATTTCGGTGATGTACTTCACTGGTTGACTTTGAATGTCACAACTAAATGATGAGCATGTTGAGTCCACTGGGAAGTCCAATGATGATGTTGTATATGTTGCAAAAGCAAGCCCGGTATTTCTAGACCGTTCCGTGAATTCCCTCGGACTTTCCTAGTTTGGGAAATATTCGAAGTCTTATTTCAAATTCTCCACGATTCCCCCACGATGTTCTATTGGAACATGAAAGTGGAAAACAGGGCGCCATAGCATAGCGTTGTGTTTGTAGATAGGTAAGTAAGAAGTTAATAATTAGCAACCTTATGATTAGAGATGGGCTGGTTGGTCAAACTGTCGTTTACATATATACAAATTATGTTTATTCTTATCGAAATACACATTCACATGTATTATAATTTATAAAACATAATTCTGTAATGGTGGACTAGATTCTATAGGCAACGTCATGAATTTGTGCATAGTTATATTTCTATTTACTGGAGAAATAAATAGTAAATTTACAAAAGCTAAACATAAAGAAAATACAACATTAATTTAGCTTCTTATTTCTTCATGGACAGACGGTACTAATTGAAAATTTCCACAAAATAATTATTAGAATATGATATTATTCCTGCAGCGGTGGTGCTTCGCGAAATAGGGCGTCATTCATTTTATTTCTACCCAGTGATTTGATCAAGATGAAGAAAAGTAAAACTTGTTATTTCTCTTGCGTTACGAATTAGAACCATCCCATTCCAACTGTAGAGCCTAATGAATACATTAACTACACAATTATATTTGCCGTCATCTGGTAATACGCGCAACGAAAACGAAGCCCTCAAAGATTATAAACCTGTGCCGCCCAACTCATGAGCACAAACCACTGATTGACTCATCTATAGTCGCGTCAAATTAACTTGCAAAGTGTTGTCGTCTTTAAAAAAAAAAAATATTTATTGTTGTTGCGATTATCGATATGGAATTTCATATCGTTTGACATTCCTAATTAATTAAAAGCAAATTTAAAACACTGAAATGAATCGTGTTCTGCAGGGTAGGTGCCATATTAGTATCTCAGACACGTCGCATACATTTCAGAGTAACTTTACCATAGCCACGTGAATTGAAATGTACTATACCTGCGAGCAGGAAGTAATATCGCTACATTTCATGTTGCTGACATTCTTATCAGCGACTGTTCCGCTTGTTAATCGAGCCCGCATTAAATAATTACATTTATAAAACACATTCCCTCGTAGAAACGTTAAGTAAAGCAAATCAAAACAAAAATTATCATTTTTTATTTTCCTAATAGTATTAATTATCAACTCTCTGGTGGTTTTCCTTGCGCACTTAATGAATGATGAGTCAGATTCTAAGGCATCCAACTTGCATATTTTATTACTCAAGAAAGCACATATAAAAAATATTACATGAAAAAATTAATTTAAAAAAAACAACGCTTATATTTAAATGCACCAAAAAGTAAAAAAAATAATTTTCGTCAAACAAATTTTTGCCTCACTCGGAAAATAAAAGCGCTTGGCGCTTTCCCTGCATAAAGAGCAGAATACTGTAATCTATGTCAATACCGAAAGCACCCCACGCTTTTATTTTCCGAGTGAGGCAAAAATTTGATGTGCGAAAATTTATTTTTTACTTTTCAGTGCATTTAAATATAAGCGTTGTTTTTTAAAAAATTAATTGTTTCATGTAATATTATGTTATACTTTTTAGTCTTATAGAATCTTGCAATCGAATATGTGCTCACTGGAAGTGTCCGAATTTAGAAGACTAGTTGTGATATAGCAGAAATTTAAAGGAAACTCTGGATGCTTATCCAATGGGGTTAGTTTAGAATTGTTTGATAAGGCGTAATGTTAAAAGACGGACTAGACCTGTCTTGACCCCCCCCCCCCGGATCCGCCCCTGCAATTAGTGATTGGGATTGCCCCGCTAACCCTTATTTTGTGTTACTTGGGGAGTGTAACTCACTAGTGGAAATAGAAAGGGGCTACAGTTATCCCATGAATGGTCTAGATCCGCCAGTGTCTGGCACTGCATTATTATATTATATTATATTATATTAATTATATTATAACAGTCAAATCTTACCGTGATAGATAACAGCAGTTGCGCTAGCACCAACTCCATCCAATCAACTGTGAGGTCGAACCACGCGAAGGGAACGCACCTATGCGTACATGGTGAATGACTCACCGCACGGGGTTGTATACTTACAAGTGGAGCGTGTTGACATTCTTGCTGCATAGAAACATATCCGATGCTTTCGTCACGGATATTTGAGTCCCGAACAACCAGCGGTAATTCCGATGCCTGCATGTGGTTGGCCCATCCTCACTAGCTGTGACTAATTTCCCATATGAAGCTAATTGTTTAGTTAATTAATTATGATGGATTAATTAATTGATTAATAAGTGAATCTGATAATTGATTTATATATTGTCATTTAGAAAATACGACTGTGTGAAAATTTTCAGCTCGATCGGACGTTGGAAATGGGTGAAATATCCCGCTTCAGGCAGTTTTTCTAACTTCTAATATGGATTCAATTCCATCACTTCTTGGCTTAGGAATAAATAAACGGTGACTTTGGAGCCGTCCTAGCAACGAAGCACTCAATAAATTCAAAGTTGTTCTGAATCGGCCTTGTTGATTCTGACATTTGTCCGCAGGTGTTCGCAATGTCCAATCACTGATTCATGTGTTTCATATTTGAAATATCGATCTTTGATTGGTTATTGCTCACTCGTCGATGGTGTTCTGAGCCTACAGGGTGTCCCCCACTGAAAAAATCAGTCTTGTTACTAAGTGGGTAGACTCTAAATGTGAATTTATTTATTTATTTTTATTTGAGCAACAAGAATCATCATAATCGAAATGACTAATGTAACAATCAATGAGGGATATGCACCACTTAGTTCAGAAACGATCAAACAGTGGAAAACCCACTTTGTATCATGGATAAGCGTCCCGCTTCTCAACACAATTACACATTTGTCTTTCAACAAATATCTAAGGCGGTGACTGTTGAGTGAATTCAATAAACCCAGATGATTCTGCGTCAAGATGTCTAGGGGTATCTTTAGATTTAAAATGGCTTAAAATTTAAAAACTCCAAAGTCCGTGTTATGTAAACATAAATGGTAAAAATGTGGTTGATTTGAGAAATACAACATGTCTTTTCAAAGTATGTTCTAAAGTAGTTAATAAACTGCCAATGTAATACAAAATCAATTCGTTTCCATTTAAACCGTAATAAATACATCTTATTTGAAGTGATAAAATCTTCTCATTTATTAGAGACCCCCCCCCCCCCCCCCCCCCCCCATTTCTGACGGTTAAAAGTGTCGAAAAAGTAAACCAAAATATGTCATCCTTCAGAGAAATAGTGCTCTCACTCATAAACGTTTCTCTGCCCCAACTAACAAATATTTCCGTGTTTGAAATTGCCTAATTTAACATTTAATGTGTTGTTGTTTCATCGCAACTTTCACAATTTTAATTAGGTTATTTGAAAAAAAAACAGGAATATTTATTGGAACAGAAAGTGAAGATATATTTTGGTATACTTTTTGACTTCACATTACACAGCTGCATCAATCAATTGACTCATCAAATCATCCGCAGGAGTGATTTTCATTACTAGAATATTTGGAATATGTTTATTTATCAGTTCATGATATTTTATCTAGAACATGTTTATCCATTGACCAATCAAGGCCGACTTTTTGACTCCTAATCATGAGCGCTCATAAACGTCGGAGTGTTCCACAGCGATCACGAACAACAAACCAGCGACCCGTTCTAAAAATAAGCCGCGGATTTTATAAATGCAAACCACCAACTCAACTCGGCCGCGCCGGACCGGTTTCAGGGCGTCCAAAGCGGGAGAGCGTGGCGGCTACAGGTGGCAGGAGGGGGGCGGGTTTGGACACAGAGCTGGGGTGACGTGAATCATCAAGACCAGAGGTAGCGAGGCCTTCAGCATCGGTTACACTCACATGTTACATCGGCGGCTGCGTTTAGTTGCTATCTGTTCAGTAAGTAAGTAAGTAAGTAAGTAAGTAAGTAAGTAAGTAAGTAAGTAAGTAAGTAAGTAAGTAAGTAAGTAAGTAAGTAAGTAATTAAGTTAATAAATAAGAAAGTAAGTAAGTAATCAATTAATTAAGTAAATAAGTAAGTAAGTATTTAAATGAGTAAGTAATTAGGAAAGTAATTAATTAAGTAAGTAATTAAGTTAATAAGTAAGAAAGTAAGTAATCAATTAATGAAGTAAAGAAGTAAGAAATTAATTAAGTAAGTAATTAAATAAATAAGAAAGAAAGTAAGTCAGTAATTAAGTAAATATAAGTAAGTAAGTTAGTAAGGAAGGAAGGAATTACGTAAGTAAAGGCCAATCCACAATGAAAATTAACAGTAACAGTATAGCCTATATAGCAGTAAGGTTTTAACCAATCCTATTGGCTGATGAGCAACAATGGACTCTCATCAGCCAATATAATTGGTTAAAACCTTACTGTTACTGTTAATTTTCATTATGGATAGACCTTAAGTAATTAATTAAGAAAGTAAGTAATATAAGTAAGTAAATATTTATCAACAGGCTTAGATGATTTGGGGTCGTCATACATATTTACATACACCGTTTGTAACCAAAGTGGCATAATTATAATACATTCATAATTAAGTACCACAGATAAAGGAGTTCTGTACAATAGTAGAAAGTAGGGAGAATAATGCGGCAACTTATTTAAGTATAGGCCCATCCATAGGAGTGTGTGTAGGTTTACAGGTAAATATCATAGGGCAGTGACATAGGAATCATTAGGGATATCACAACGAGAATAGCCCTTCTACACACAATGTGCGTGATATCCATACAAATAATAACACTTAATAACAAACATAGATTATATATATCAAAGAAATAGAAATAAATCATCAATACATAACATTGGTATAAAATACATAAGAACCTATGCTATTACAGTTACAATGCAAATTTACAATTATATCTTATAATAATAACACCACAAATATCAAAAGATATCAGGAAGATATACTATAAATAAATGGGCATGTGATTGACTTGCATGTAAGTCATATTTATACAGCCCGAAGGAGGTTAGAGGGGGATTCCTTCACAGACTTAGGGCCGTTTCACCAAACTTTAATCCGGCGATTTTCTGTTAATCGGAAATCAAAAATGGCGCCCGGTAGAAGCCACCATGCATCTTGTATGTTATGTTTGTTGAAACCATGGTAACCAATCCGAGATCTCCTAGTACCTTATTATTTCAGTAGTCAAGCCAGTGCTTTTTACTTTCATTGACGACATCAACAACAGCATATCCGGCATCACTGTTTTTGTTTTGGTTACCCTAGTAGGCATTCTCTTCTGCGTTCTGATTGGTTCGTCATAAGGTGCATCATGGGAAGTTGAAATAAGAAATGGAATTGATTCATTTATGACTATTTCAATCCAATGTGACGGTTGTGAACCACAGCATTGTTATTGCATGTTCCAATTCGCTTAAACCATATTGCTATTTCACTAAACCAACTCTTATTTCAATTGTGAACCACGCTTTAGCACGAGTACGCTATACGAATGAAACTGAATGGCAACACACAGTTTGATTTAAATTGATTTATAATCATAGAGGTAATGACATTTTTACGAATGAATTACACTTTGAATTAATGAAATTTTACGACGATAGGGGCCAAGTGCCCCCTTCCCCCTCCCCTCTCCCCTCCCCACCTGTGAACGTGCATGCTTATAGTTGGCCCCACGTAAGTATTCTCCGGCACCGACATAGCCGTCCAATGGTACCAACTTAATTTTCCACTTCTCTAGTTCCTATAGTCGTCGTACAACATCTTCGGTAATGCTTCCGTCACGGGTGGGTGAGCGGCAGCCAACCAGCGGCCGTGGCTAATTCAAATACCTGCTCGGGTTGGCCGAGACCGTAAACACGTCATTGATTGATGACGAAAGCATTACCGAAGTTGTTGTACGACGACTTTACCATCTAATTGAAACAAGTACATTAAGGATAATTTGTGACCTTCCGTCGGTTACCTGGAACGGTGGGCGTGACTTATAACGCTTGTGCACTCTACTCAGCTAAAGACTACATTTACGAATGTGTGAAAGAACGACAGGTATCTGTTGATTTCCGTTGAATTAACGTACATGGAAGGGGTCGTAGATAAGGATCGGCGGTCGTTATGCGAATACTTACGTTGGGGCTAAAGTCCTCGCACGACTACCTTTCCGATGCTTTCGTCATAGGCGAGGAGCTGTAGCCAATCAGTGAACCGCTCGAAACAAACCCCCGCAATAGCGATCGCTGATTGGCTACGAGTGAAAGTGTGTTCCTCGCTGGTGACGAAAGCAGGAGATAGGTAGGTAGTCTTGCGGCGAGTCTATCTATATTTATTTATTTTATTGTAATTAAGGCCAGTGTAGGGCACAATGACCTCTTTAGCCTGATGAGTGATGATTGATGAATGATAATGAGGAAGGGAAGAGGGGAAGCCTGGTACCGGCACGTAGCCTACTCCTGACGAAAAGTACCAAGGGGACCATCGGCTTTACGTCCCATCCGAAAGGGCGGTGTAACTTTTATACCAGTCATATAGGTTCCTCCACAAACCTGGACTGTTGACGAGAAGAACGATGCTGTTACACAAGCTTTCGAACCCTCCAATCCGCTCTAACCAACGGTAACTAGTGTTTCAGAGGCGAGTGGTCACCCATCCACCTCCTGACCGCAGCTAAACCGCTATCTATATGAACAAGTATTTGTCAAGCCTGGCAAAGACTGTCCCAGTCATTTCAACAGGTCTTGTTTACCCAACGTGTGGCGAATATTTGCCAACTAACTGACTAACTGACTAATAACTGGCAACAGGGCCGGCTAGCTAGGTTCGTTGGTACAAGTTATGTTGAGTAAACACGGATCAAGGAGAACTTCTGAGTTGTGGATACACACAGGTAGTTGTCGTGAACAATCGGCTCTGTTCGGAACACTTCGCGTGTGAGATTGAAACTATATATATTATCACAACCGAAACAAACGAAGTTGTAAATAAGTGTTTTACAAGGTTTAATAGGGAAGTCTAATCAAAAATAAATATTCCTCAAAGTACCTAAAAATGGAAGATCATTATCTAAAAATACGGGCGGTATAATTTTTATATCTGAGAAGCGTATATTTCCAATTCTTTTAGCATTTTAAGTTTGAAATTTGGAACTTCTTGTTCCGTAATTGAAAAACGGCTCTTGACGTCATATGTCATGTAAACAACTGCCTCCTTGAAGTATTCTTAATAATATCAAGGATATTAAGTTGGACATTTTACAATATCTAGGATGCAGTGACTTTACAACAATGTCTTTAATCAGTGGCGTAGCGGAAGGCCCCGCAAACCCCGCAAGGCGGGGGGGCCCCCGCGAAGCGGGGGCCCCCGATGATATAGATCGTATTTTATGAAAATTTCAAATAAGACAACAAATCAATTAAAATGTATTTTAAATAAAATTACAATTACAATACAATTACAAACGTTCCAGAATTGCAGTTGGAGGATCAAAACGTAAGTTATTTGATTTATCAATACTTAAAATTTATCATAATTGTTGTTGTTGTTGTTGATGATATAATTAATATGTTATTATAGTTTTAGTAGATAAATGTAATTAATGTATACATTATTATTACGTCGCGTGGAACTGGTGGATATGGAGGGGGGGGGGGGGGGGGGGGGGGGGGGTGTTGAAAATAAGATCAAACGTAAATATGTTGCCATGTATGCTGTGAATTGTAACTCGACATGACGACAAAACAAATTGACGCACATAAACTACATTGTTTCGGTATTACATTCAGTCCACCACTTTTTCCTAAAACGCACCAAATGCACTCTAAAAACCTGCTTTCAAAATTTTTCGCCTGCGGCGCTTTTCATGGGCTCCGCCCCCCATACCCCCCGTGCTTGATCCACCCATGTCCAATGGCCAATGTCGCGGGGGGGCCCCCGACTTCTGCGCTACGCCACTGTCTTTAATACCACTGTTTTCTTCAGAAAATACATTTTGATACAGTATTTACCAAAAAGTGTTTAAAATAATGCAATTATTTAACATATTGTTGTTAATTAATGTTGAGAAGTGTTCATTTACTAACTATAAATAAACGTTGGTTCAGTTAGAGTCTTATGAGAGCAATAATCTACTAAAGGGTGGGATTTCAGTACTATTTGTATGATATAAAATTATTGTTTACTGACATATGACGTCAGAACCTTGAAATCACGAGCAAGATGGCGCAGGTCCGTTTCTGGGCGTGTTTTGACAGCAATACCTTTGACTTGCTGAGCGATGTTAATGCTCCTTTCGAGCCGAAACCAATTAGTTCTCGTTTATTTTAACTTGAAGTAACCAGTAAGCAAATAAAAAAAAATGCATGAGACTTCCCTATTGGGACCCACGAATGTTATAGCCACTGAGTTTGGCCACTGAGGGCGCTAGTGAAAACGAATGAAGCGCTCAAGTGGCAATGTCACGCAACTTTCCGAAGAAGCAGCGTCGTTCTTCCTATACGTCGATAATGGCAAATTGTGAAAATTGTTTAATTAAATACGGATTTTACAAATTTTGGGCAGATTATGAATATAGCGCTGTATGTACTAACACACGGTGCCTATAACTATATCTCATTAGCCTATTATAATTTGTGTTTATTTTTTTTTCTCTCTTCCTTATTCCTTCTTCCTTGATCGATATTTTTCAGTTATTATGCCTACTTGTTCTTTGAGTAATTTAACACATTTTCCCCTGTTAAATTAAATTGTTTAATCTGTTGTTTATTATAATGTAGTTTAGCTACATAATAATAAAAAATAAAAATAAAAAAGTAATAGTGTTTAGTTATTTTTGTTTCATTCAATATCAATCGATGATTTCCAGTAAACAGAGAGAAACTCGAGTAAAAGTGTTGATGAAAACGAACGTTTTAACTTATTTTTTATTAATTTATTTATAAATGCAAATTAATGCTAATTTCTTATAAATGAGTGCTAAATTAATTAGTTTTTGAGGTAAAAACGCACATCTCTCTAGGTAGTATATTATGTCGCGTCCGACAGGTAGTAATTACGATTATTTACTTGTTTACTCACTAAATTGAAGGCGTGACCTCAGAAGGTCATTCAAAAGTTCACAACTTCAATAAGCACCGTTATTTTATTGATAATCTGTGGCTTGTCCTCCATCACTTCACTTCATTTGTTGATTGTTTTCCTGCTGGCTTGCAAGAAGCCTACTGACAATTCAAGAGGGAAATGTAAACAGAACAGGAGGGGAAGTAAAATGCAAAAAAAACTTACCAGTTATTTAATAAAATGTCTCAAACATACAATTTTGATGAAAATTGAAAATATTCTTTAAAAAAAAAAACACATTTACAATGGACGTTTTATTGAAAAATCCAACAATCGGTAAAACTTAATTAAACAACAATAGAAAATTAATTCGTTAAAATACACAAGACATTTTTTTTTTGAAATACAAAAAGGTACCTTTATCAGGTTGGGAACGCCGCAATTGTCGTACTTTAAAGTTCCCGTCTGGGTCCATGACTCTGCCTGTCGTAACAGGCGACTAGACTTGGTCCAGTAGCTAGCATCCCTGCTTCCGATGCAGAAGGTCCCGGGTTCAAATCCCGCTTCAGGCAAGTCTTTTTTAACTTCTAATATGGATTCAATTCCATTACTCCTTGTCTACGGAATAAGTAAACGGTGACTTTGGAGCCGTCCTAGCAACGAAGCACTCAATAAATTCAAAGTTGTTCTGAATCAGCCTTGTTGATTCTGACATCTGTCCGCAGGTGTTCGCACTGTCCAATCACTGATTCATATGTTTCATATTTTAAATATCGATCTTTGATGGGTTATCGCTCACTCGTCGATGGTGTTCGGAGCCTACAGGGTTGGTTTAGTCGTTTTAAATTAAAGTCCCCCACTGGAAATCAGTCTTGTTACTGAGTGGGTAGACTCTAAATGTGAATTTATTTATTTTATTTTTTTATGAGGTTACCCCCTGGGCCCCGAGACATAAGTCTAGGGTAGCTTTTCTCGAGCCCTTGACTTAGCTCGTTCAATAACCTGGATACCAATTAATGCAGTATCGTGTAATTTAATTCGCGCACAATCTCGACCAAGGCTAAGCCTTATTATTACATTCATGTATGCACATACATTTACATGCATTTCTTAGCTACGCAAACACAGTACTTGGATTAAAAATGTGTGTGATAGAATATTTTTTAAATTAACGAAGCCTCGCATTATTTATTATTTCCCGTTGCCACGGTCACCGATATCTCACGCGCAAACATAAAAATAAAAAATTTCCGAGAAGAATTTTAATCGTCGCACATTGTTGCTATTTGCTGGCACATGATATTGATAGCGTTGTAAAGTACCCAGCAAAGTGAACAAATGATTTTTGAAAATAAATATCGTTGATTTATATCAACAACACTAAAGAAGTGATCTCTGTTTTCTAAATTTGAGCAACAAATACAAAAGTTGTGACTGGCGTGCCAACATTTTTAATTTTATTTATTTATTTTATTATAGTTTTGAAACACCAATATTGATGATTTAAATCAATAAAATCATGATTTTTGATTTTTTTTTTAAATAAAAAAATCACACCCTGGTACCCCAGTAAGGGCCAGTATTACGAGCAGCCAATAAGAAAGTAAGTAGATAACGACTTGTTTTCACCATGGCAACCACCAATCAGAAGCCTAAGAAATCATGAACCTAATGGCTTTTTAGCTCCTATATACTTCATTATTAGCCATTCATAATACCAGGCCTAATTGAATTAAGATATTTTCAATTAGTTAATTTAATAATACCATTTGCGATGTAAAAAGCATCGAGTTTTTAATCTGTGGAAGACATTTCGCCGACTGTCATATTCCTAAAACAAACCCTTTGACAACCTAACCTATTAGTGTCGAATAACTTCGTTGCCTTCCTCAGCTACATAGTGCAAATAAATGCGTCATTTAGAAAAGTAATTGGATTAGGTAGTTATTTGAGTGAAATTAAGACCTCATGGGTAGGGCCCACCTACTTATCTTTACTTAAGGCTCCGAGTTTGGCCACTGAGGGCGCTAGTGAAAACGAATAAAGCGCTCAAAGTGGCAATGTCAGGCAACTTTTGCGATGAAGCAGCGTCGTTCTTCCTACGTCGATAATGGCAAATTGTGAAAATTGTTTGATAAAATACGGCTTTTAAAATTTGTGGGCATATTATAAATCCCATCAGTAAATCTTAAAAGGCAAGGCGCCATTTAAATCAGGACACGTTTTAGACTTGCAAACAACAAACAACACAAAACAAACACAAACAAAACAAGAAGACAATAAAAAACAAAATTATACACAAAACCAAATAACAAAACAAAATGAAAACACACAACAACAAAGAACAAGATATTTCACAATACTATCCGGCACTATTTTCAACCGCGGAATGCAACCTTCACCAATAATTTGCTACATTTGGCAACATATAGCGCTGTCTGTACTTACACACGGTGTCTTCAGGGTAGGCACTTTAGAAGCGAGTAATTATAATTTAATAGCTTTTCAAAAGTATTTCTGTAACACTGGATAATGATGTTGATTGTTGCTTTACTTCTCCATCAATGCAGGAATGTTCAAGACGATAAAAATGACGGATAAATACAAAACAGCATGATTGATCTATAAACCGTATGCGGGATACGAACCCACATAGGCGATAGTTTTGGGAACCACATGCTTGAAACAATATGTGCCAACCTTCGATTTCCAATGCAAAGGTAAGTGACAATAAAAGAGGATTTTGTTTTTGTCATAATTATTATGACGTCGACTGAATCAGTGTTACGTTTCGTACACACATTGACACAATCAAAGAACAATGTAGTCGCCTAGCAACAGACTGTTTGTCCCACAGCCCCCTCTATACAACAATGTAGTCGCCTAGCAACAGACTGTTTGTCCCACAGCCCCCTCTATACAACAATGTAGCCGCCTAGCAACAGACTGTTTGTCTCACAGCCCCCTCTATACAACAATGTAGCCGCCTAGCAACAGACTGTTTGTCCCACAGCCCCTCTATACAACAATGTAGTCGCCTAGCAACAGACTGTTTGTCTCACAGCCCCCTCTATACAACAATGTAGTCGCCTAGCAACAGACTGTTTGTCTCACAGCCCCCTCTATACAACAATGTAGCCGCCTAGCAACAGACTGTTTGTCTCACAGCCCCTCTATACAACAATGTAGCCGCCTAGCAACAGACTGTTTGTCTCACAGCCCCCTCTATACAACAATGTAGTCGCCTAGCAACAGACTGTTTGTCCCACAGCCCCCTCTATACAACAATGTAGCCGCCTAGCAACAGACTGTTTGTCTCACAGCCCCTCTATACAACAATGTAGTCGCCTAGCAACAGACTGTTTGTCCCACAGCCCCCTCTATACAACAATGTAGTCGCCTAGCAACAGACTGTTTGTCTCACAGCCCCTCTATACAACAATGTAGCCGCCTAGCAACAGACTGTTTGTCTCACAGCCCCCTCTATACAACAATGTAGCCGCCTAGCAACAGACTGTTTGTCTCACAGCCCCCCTATACAACAATGTAGCCGCCTAGCAACAGACTGTTTGTCCCACAGCCCCTCTATACAACAATGTAGTCGCCTAGCAACAGACTGTTTGTCTCACAGCCCCCTCTATACAACAATGTAGTCGCCTAGCAACAGACTGTTTGTCTCACAGCCCCCTCTATACAACAATGTAGCCGCCTAGCAACAGACTGTTTGTCTCACAGCCCCTCTATACAACAATGTAGCCGCCTAGCAACAGACTGTTTGTCTCACAGCCCCCTCTATACAACAATGTAGTCGCCTAGCAACAGACTGTTTGTCCCACAGCCCCCTCTATACAACAATGTAGTCGCCTAGCAACAGACTGTTTGTCTCACAGCCCCTCTATACAACAATGTAGCCGCCTAGCAACAGACTGTTTGTCTCACAGCCCCCTCTATACAACAATGTAGCCGCCTAGCAACAGACTGTTTGTCTCACAGCCCCCTCTATACAACAATGTAGTCGCCTAGCAACAGACTGTTTGTCTCACAGCCCCCTCTATACAACAATGTAGTCGCCTAGCAACAGACTGTTTGTCTCACAGCCCCTCTATACAACAATGTAGCCGCCTAGCAACAGACTGTTTGTCTCACAGCCCCTCTATACAACAATGTAGCCGCCTAGCAACAGACTGTTTGTCCCACAGCCCCCTCTATACAACAATGTAGCCGCCTAGCAACAGACTGTTTGTCTCACAGCCCCTCTATACAACAATGTAGCCGCCTAGCAACAGACTGTTTGTCTCACAGCCCCTCTATACAACAATGTAGCCGCCTAGCAACAGACTGTTTGTCTCACAGCCCCCTCTATACAACAATGTAGCCGCCTAGCAACAGACTGTTTGTCTCACAGCCCCCTCTATACAACAATGTAGTCGCCTAGCAACAGACTGTTTGTCTCACAGCCCCTCTATACAACAATGTAGCCGCCTAGCAACAGACTGTTTGTCTCACAGCCCCCTCTATACAACAATGTAGCCGCCTAGCAACAGACTGTTTGTCACACAGCCCCCTCTATACAACAATGTAGTCGCCTAGCAACAGACTGTTTGTCTCACAGCCCCCTCTATACAACAATGTAGTCGCCTAGCAACAGACTGTTTGTCTCACAGCCCCTCTATACAACAATGTAGCCGCCTAGCAACAGACTGTTTGTCCCACAGCCCCCTCTATACAACAATGTAGCCGCCTAGCAACAGACTGTTTGTCTCACAGCCCCTCTATACAACAATGTAGCCGCCTAGCAACAGACTGTTTGTCCCACAGCCCCCTCTATACAACAATGTAGTCGCCTAGCAACAGACTGTTTGTCTCACAGCCCCTCTATACAACAATGTAGCCGCCTAGCAACAGACTGTTTGTCCCACAGCCCCCTATAACTACTAATGTTATTCACATGCCAAGGGTCACTACGCACAACAGTACCGAGGCTATTTCCACACATGTCTTGTCTTCACTGTCAATGTCAACAGCCACCAGTGGCGTGCGGCCCACCATAGCTTGGGCTCCACCAGTGGCGTGCGGCCTGCCAAAGCTTGGGCCAGTACTCCGTACAATCAACATATTTGTATATGAAAATCCACATAATATCTCTTGAAAGTCAGTAAATGCAGATGGGTGGATTATGTTATGTACAGTGTTGTAGTGATAAGCTCTTCTTCCCAAAAGACAAATACACAATTCAAATCCAGCCCTGTAGAAATTTAAGTTAAAAAAATCGTTGAAATCTTCGGGGAATCAACAATTGCCACTAACAAATTTATTACCAATGAAAATTAATTTTGAATCTTTTGTGAATCAGCACTTGAAGAAGTTACAATGTCCGAATGAGAACACAAACGTACTACGTAGGGATGGTAAAAAGCGATCACGATTAAAATACGCCCCCACACACACATTTTTTTTTTAAAATTGAAATTTGAAATTATTTTATTATTTAAATTAAATTTTTATTCTCAACGTGGGTAGGCTACACCGCGCATAGGGCTGATGACAGTGACAAGCAAAGAAAGTCTGCGGCTGCACACTACAGGGAAGTGCTTTAAGATTGAGGAGACTAGAAATAATCATAATTGATATTCTGACCTGCAACAAAGATAATTTAATTTCACGTTTATTTTTCTATTATTAATCTACCGTCGCGTTTCAACGTTTTAACGAACCTTCCCTACACAAATACAATGGATATTCCAATGTTTAAAAAATGTGCTCTCAAATATGGGCCTGGATTCATTTGAGGTCAAAAGTCTTTTTCTCTAAGACCGGCCTAACTTTGGACATCTTGTAAAACCAGCCCCAGGTCACACATGAAGAAGTTACTAATTCCTGGTAGGAACAAGGGCACAATGAACACTCCAATAGTATGTTTTAAAATCTGTTCTATTGCCGACATTACACGACTCAATACTTTCGTCAAACTTATTGAATAGGGAAGGCTCACACATTTTTTTTATTCGCTTACTGGTTACCTCAAGTTAAAATAAACGGGAACTAATTGGTTTAGGCTCGAAAGGTGCATTAACATCGCTTTAACAGCAGGTCAAATATATTGCTGTCAAAACACGCTCAGAAACGGACCTGCGCCATCTTGCTCGTAATTATAAGGTTCTGACGTCATAACTATGGAAACAATCATTTTATATCATACAAATAGTACTGAAATCCCACCTTTTAGTATTGCTCTCATAAGACTTTAACTGAACCAACGTTTATTTCTAGTTAGTAAATGAACACTGCTCAACATTAATTTACAACAATATGTTAAATAATTGCATTATTTTAAACACGTTTTGGTAAATACTGTATCAAAATGTATTTTCTGAAGAAAACAGTGGTATAAAAGACATTGTTGTAAAGTCACTGCATCCTAGATATTGTAAAATGTCCAACTTAATATCTTTGATATTATTAAGAATACTTCAAGGAGGCAGTTGTTGACAAGAGTTATGACGTCACGAGCCGTTTTTCTAGTATTAAGCCGTTTTTTTTTTACGGAGCGGTAAGTTCCAAATTTCAAACTTTAAAAGCTAATAGAATTGGAAATATACACTTCTCAGATATAAAAATTATATAGCCCGTACTTTTTGATAATGGCCTTCTGTTTTTAGGTACTTTGAGGAATATTTATTTTTTATGAGCCTTCCCTATTCAAGAACAAAAGCGGATCAAAAACAGTTTGGTAAAAAATTGCAACAATATAGCTTCTATTAATTGTAGTGTTGTAAAGGTTGAAATATTTCAATGCAATAATTCAATTTGAAATATTTCAATGCAATATTTCAAACCCTCATTGAAATATTTCAAATTTTTGAAAGATTTGTAAATAGTAATAATTTGAATAAAAAAACAGGAAAGGCAAAATGCGATTTGTAATTGTGTGCTATTTTTACCATTTGAGTTGTGTATTATGTTGAACCTTATCCTAGAGGTCAGTTCGGGTAATCATTTTTTGGAATCGGGTACCCGTTTTATTACCCGGGGCCCAGCAATACAAAAAAATGGTTTTGGCTAATTTGTGTTAAGACTATTTGTGGATGGATACTCGAAGTGATGTAGGTAGAAAATAATACTCAATGACAATATTGTATATAGACGTATTACGTACTGAATCTGAAATATACGAAAATGGGAGTTTTGAAAGTTTCTCAACCTGTAATTTCGGTAAAGTATATGGGTTTTAAAAAGGACCCAGGTAGACGTCTACCCAGCTACCCGAACCGACCTCTAATTGTACCGGTAACTGAAATTGTACTTACTTTTTGTAGGCCTACACACACAGTTACCTCAATCGATACAAAATTAAATAAAGAGGCCTACATTATCTGATTACCACATTAAATGTATGTTATTGCAAGTCATTATCATTTCAAATCCAATTTAACCATCCAGTTATGATGTAATAAGCCCGTATTTAGTAACGGTTTTTTAAATGTAACATACAATATAAGGAATATGAAAAAATATAAAATTTAACATACTTCATGTTTTTTGAAATATTTCAAAATATTTCATGAAATATTTCAAGTTTATAAGTTTCATGAAATTTTTCATCACTAATTAATTGATGCTTTTTTTGTCCTTGAATTCATTAAGTTTGACGAAAGTATTGAGCCGTGTAATGTGGGTATAACATATTTTCCTGGATTGACAAGAGGTTCAAAGTTAGGCAGGTCTTAGAGATAAGACCAAAACCAGACTAAGGACTGCTTGTGAATCCGGGCCCTGGTCTTGACCCAGAATCACGCATACACTTCTTTATACGATCACAAGACCAGGAACTCACAAGTTTACCCGAAGGATAAAGAAACTAACCTTCATGTCGGCGAGTCAGGCCTGCACATACAATATTTAAATACACTTCGATTTTTGTTGGCAAGATCTTCTTGGGTTAGTCAGCAGAAAATCCCCTGCGTCATTGCGCAGAGAAAAACAAGCAAGCCATGACGTTCACGGGAATGTTGCGTACTAGTGGAGCTGGGGCGCCTCATAGTATAGTAGCCCCAACGAAAGTATTCGCATACCGATCTCAGGTCATTGTCTACGGCCCCTTTCAACCGCGCCAATTGAAAGAAATCAACAGATATACTAGTCCCAACGAAAGTATTCGCATACCGATCTCAGGTCATTGTCTACTGCCCCTTTCAACCGCGCTAATTGAAAGAAAATCAACAGATATACTAGTCCCAACGAAAGTATTCGCATACCGATCTCAGGTCATTGTCTACTGCCCCTGTCAACCGCGCCAATTGAAAGAAAATCAACAGATACCTGGCGTTCTTTCACACTTCCGTAAATGCACAGTTCGGCTTAGTCGAGTGCACAGGCGGTTTGGCCACACCCACCGTTACAGGTGACCAACGGAAGGTTTTAAATTATCCCCAATGGACCTGTTATTAGATGGTAGGAATTAGCGAGTAGAATTTTAAGTTGTCACCTTGGACTCGGCTGTGTCGTAACCATCAGGTTACTTTCGTTGGGGCAACTATATCAGGTTATTTCAAATGTTGAGAAAGCGTGCCAAGCGGGTATGTCAGTAGCTTCGTTTGCCTGTTCTGCACTTTTGCATTTTAGTTCACGGTCAGTTCAGTACAGTGCAGAAAGAAGCCGTGTTTAGTTTCCATCGGTGCAATCGTACACGCGAACAACCACAAATACCACTGGCTACGGATAAGAACAACGAATTGAAGAAGTAATGTTATATCCCTTCCCTTGGATGGATATATACCTATGCACAGACTGACACTTTACTGACTAGAAGAGAGATTATGTGGATTTGCATATACAAATATGTTGGCTGTACGGAGTACTGCAAGAAGAATAGGCCTACTAGGCCAAAACATTATTCTTACCGTATATAAACGTAAACCTATACTTTTGCAGGCCAAACCTGTTTAATCACAACAAATATGTGTCATTGTTATTGATAGTTAAAATTAAATTAGTAACTAGTAATTAATTAATTATAAACATAATCATGTAGCTCTGTTTCTGTAATATGTAATAGGAGAGTATGGTTAAGTTGTAAAAAAAGCGGAAAGCTTGACTTCGCCAATAAAGACTACTTACATACTTACTTACATATTTGAGATCAATTATGTTAGACCTGGGGGGGCTATTCCTGAAAATTGTCACGGCGACATAAAATAAACGTGATACAGTAGTCGTACAGCAACTTCGGTAATGCTTTCGTCATCTATCAATGACGTGTTTACGGTCTCGGCCAACCCGAGCAGGTATTTGAATTAGCCACGGCCGCTGGTTGGCTGCCGCTCACCCACCCGTGACGGAAGCATCACCGAAGTTGTAGTACGACGACTATATCTACGTAGTTATCACTTCCTATTGGCTGACTGTGCAAAACCTGCTGCTATTGGCTGATTGCTATTCTATCAGTCAATTCAATGGCAAGTGATAACTACTTAGATATCACTTTTAAAAGTGAATTATGTCACCGTGACAACCTTCAGGACCCCCCCCCCCCCCCAAAGATATACTACAGCCAAAAGTTTAGTATTCGTATACCGAGACCTCACATCCGTATCTATCTACTGCCACTATCATGCGCGTTAATTCACAGACTAGCAACAGATTCCCCCGGCGTTTTTTCACACATTCGTAAATGAAGTCTGCCGCTGAGTTGAGTGCACACACCTAATTAGCCACGCCCACCGTTACAGGTAACCAACGGAAGGTCGTAAAAATATCTGATATGGCCCCGTTTCACGAAGATGGATCTAGATAAATTTCAATTTAAGTGGAATCAGCCTTGGAAAACTTAGTAGACGAATGGAGCCTCGAACTGTTGTTCCCTCTCGGCCCATGCTCTTTTCACCCTACTCAAACGGCATCTAGATAACATTTACCCTCACCATTGTAACATTTCCGTTGCTCTGTAATTGACTGCACTTCGACCTCCGTAGGCGAATGTTTTCGTGATTTCTGTAAACCTTCTTTTTCTAGCGTGTACAGTAGGGTCCGACTTCATTTATCTACTGTGGTTTCCAAGCAGTGATGATTTCAGACATTTTTCCTAGGGGGGGCTGATAAAAATCTGGGGTGTTGCTAAATTAGTAACTCATTTTATGGCTTTTTTTTGACGCCGTGACAAAAGGCAGGGGTGGAGGGGGTTACGGTCTCTGTTGATACCATCCTTTCAGTTTTCGAATATGAGGTGATTCCTATTTGCCATTCTTACCTTTACCTAACATCGTTTAAATAGAAAATGAAATGTTGCAACATTTATGTAGATGAGTTTTTCGGGAAATCGATTTATTTCCTAGTCCTATATGAGGTGGAAAAATATACCTCATTTTCTTGTATTTTGAATTTTTCTTTGCAAATTTACATTACTTCATGTGATTTTTTCAATCTGCTAGGGGCGGGGGCATAACAACTGCCGGGGGGGGGGGGGGGGGGCTCCGCCCCCCCGGGATATGCCTGAAATCATCACTGTTTCCAAGGCTGATAGAACTGTTAAAAATTAAGTTGGTAACATTGGACTCGGCTATGTCGTAAGCATAGAATACTTACGTTGGGGCAACTTTAGTTGTAGGCAGGTTTGTCCTATAGTTTCGTCACCTCTAAGCCTGGGTCCAGTCAAGCCAAGAACCACGTCCACAGATAATTTATAGGTTAGAGTGGCCCTCTCGGCTAAGCCTTACGCAATATTAGGTTTTCCTCAAAACGTTCAACAACTGACACGATCTTATAAAGCCGCCCGTCTTTAGTAAAATATAGAGTTACTTCCACACTAGAATATATAACTATCCACATCAAATAAAGTTTCCAATTACCATATCAAGTCTTATATACATTTCGGTCGGTCGTTCAATATCATGTTGCACCGCCTCAAAGCAGCAGGTGCAGAAAACTTTAACAACTATTTGCACTAGTTCGGTTACACTATTACAGGCGAACGACAAGCGTGATATTGCACGGCAAACGAACATGTAAAAGTTCTGATTAGTACAGAAAGTGCAGGACGCGAACGAAGTCCCATTCTGTTGCAACACTGAAGCGGTCTACCCAAAGTGCTTCGCAAACTTTTGTAACAAACCACTTCTCCTCACCTGTGTTTCTAAATTATGTTTGTTACATATTTATTAAGACTGCCAATAACAAACGTGTTCGCTAATGTGTGCTACGGTTTGGCCGGCTACTCATCTACCAAGCAAGATATGAGCCGACAAAGTAGGCAAAGTGTAACCTGTAAATCCCTCAGAGACAAAACAAAATTACGTAAGTAACAGAAAATAAAATCTGTTTGGGATCACCCGCACACTTTGAGAAAAGCTGCTACACACGGTCATACATACTTTGCGTTCATCTTACTGAATTATAATTCAACAAGTTGAATGTAAAGTTCGAAAGTTGAATCGAATATTGAAACCAGTCTAGACGGGCAGCTGAAATGAGCAGAAGATTCTGAAGCCACTCCACATTGAAGCAACAGTTGCAAGACCACTCGACACTGCCAGGGCAAATTTTAATGTAAAGCTCATAGTAGAAACGAAACGTTTAGAGCTAATGGGCCACGTTTGTGTATTGAACCATTATAATCGTCTTGTAAACCTAGGATTTACTAGAAAAACACAGTTGCCAATTTTATTTTATAATAACGTAAGTCGAATGAATGTCACCCTTTTAAAGAACAAGAATTGCAAGGAAATGACAACAGCGCGCTACCTGTTGGCTCTTTAAACCCTATTTCACGGTATATTAGGCAAACATTTGTCATTAGCTCTAAAACGTTTCGTTTCTACTATGAGCGGACAGGCTTTACTTAGCTTACGGGTCATGTCATACTAGCCTCAACGTAACTATACTCATACCTACGTATCTATTTCCCATTTCATGCACGCTCTTTTAACGAAAACCAACCAGATTCCTGGCGTTCTTTCACACATTCGTAAAGTCGGCCTTCCACATGGGCACAAACCTCACTAGTCAGTAGTCACACATGCATATTGTGCGGAATTTTTAGGTATTTAATACTACATGGTCGTAAATTAGTTATCATTAATGGACCTGTTTCAAATAGATGGTAGGAACCAAAATTTAAGTCTATTTATTTAAATGTATATCCTTTTCAGTTATAAAAACTGATTTACAAAGGAGGACCTTAAATAAAACTAGGCTATGCAAACAATTAATAATAATGAAATCATAAATAACAAAAACGAAAACAAAACGAGCTACTGTACTATATAAAATAAAAATCAAGAACAAGAACAAATAATTGAGAAATGAAATAAAATAAAATCAAGTGGAACTTCAACATATAAAAAAAGTTTCTTTTACCTACGCGATTTTTATGTATATATCTGTTTGTAATTAGATTTTATGGCGACAAGAAAAATGACTTGACAATATAACATTAAGTTGACACTATTGCACTCGCCCATTTGAAAATCATGAGTTGGCAGAATAACTTGACAAACTTACAGTGCGAAATAAGAACCGATAGATGTCTGGACGATCAAGTCTTCAATGGCGTCGAGTCGAGTCGATCAGATGATTTAGAGTTTCGGAGGACATCTTTACCTGACAGTATTAGAAGTTTCAAACCCCATCTAATGCTGCCCGGTAAGATGTACTCCTGGTATGTATGGCTTCTTCTTCTTCTTTCTCATGGATATCTGTGTTGACTGCTAGTATATGGCCATCTGCTTCTTCTTGCTCCTGAATATGTTGACTCCTGTGCGTGTAGACCTACTCCTGGTATGGCAATCTTCTGTTCTTCTTGCTTCTGAATATGTTGACTCTGTGTTGAATCCTTGTAGGCCTATAGCGACTTCTTGCTCCTGAATATGTGACTCCTGAGCGTGTAGGCCTATTCCTGGTATGGCAATCTTCTTGCTCCTGAATATGTTGACTCCTGTGCGTGTAGGCCTATTCCTGGTATGGCAATCTTCTTGCTCCTGAATATGTTGACTCCTGTGCGTGTAGGCCTATTCCTGGTATGGCCATCTTCTTTTTCTTCTTGCTTCTTAAAATGTCTACTCCATCTGGTTTACTCCCAGCGAGTATGAGAGAGTAACAGTAACACGTGTTGGAACTTGCGCAACAGCAACCAATAGCCAACTCCGAAGATGTTAACACGCTACATGGTACACTAGGAAGGTCATGGTCCCCCGCCGATATAGCCCAAGTAAATCAAGGACATGACTTTACTTAGAGACTACTGCACCCCTGCACCAACACTACGATATTATATTACTCATTGGCGCAATTTCATTTACGTATCGATAAGACAACAGAAGACGTTGATTAATGAGAAATACCGCGATCAGTAGACAGTAACCAATCATATCGGATAAAAATGAAGACAGTTGAGTAAATAAGTGTTTTTGTCACATCACAGCCTTGGTTTGATAATGTCGCGTAGGTAGGCCTACTGCGTATTGCGTACTAACACTTTCATGGAGCAAATAATGAGGGGTTATGTAGGCCTTAGTTCCAAAATTCTTACAGTGCTGACGTGACGGCTCGAGTTGTTTTAAATGAACGCAATAGAATAGCAACACATGAAATGCAATATCCATCAAAGTACCGTAATTATACACTCCACCAACGACAAGTAATTAGATAGCAGAAAGCGACACTTCACTACAATTCGTCTAACCGTCGTATTACTAAAGTAATGTATTCAAGCAAACCATGCCGTATCTCCCCAAGAAAATGTCAAAATGTCTAGTTTCATTTTCAAAGTTTATATAAATTAGTCCTAAGTTTACACATAAATACTTGTAAAATCGTGTTTCACTTGTCACAGCTTTGTGATTACAATTTTCAACACATAATTTTGAGTTGGTCTGGTGCCAGGCCCGAAGCCACTGTTCATATTCGCGAACAAACTCCACCGCGTCGAGTCGACCTGCACACTTTGATTCGAATTTCTAAACGCGATTGATTACCATTCAATGAATAAAGGTAACATGACCTGCGAGCACAGCAACACAATCAACCATGTACCGAGTAAAACTAGACTTAGGTGTTAGCAGACTGACTGACTAACCTTACTTACGAACGAGAAAAGTATTCAAGCACAGCGATAAATAAATTAATTCATTCGCATTTAGAGTCTACCCACTCAGTAATAGACTGATTTTCAGTGGGGGACTTTATAATTTAAAGCGACTAAACCAACCCTGTAGGCTCCGAACACCATCGACGAGTGAGCGATAACCAACCAAAGATCTATATTTCAAATATTGAACACATGAATCAGTGATTGGACAGTGCGAACACCTGCGGACAGATGCCAGAATCAACAAGGCCGATGCAGAACAACTTTGAATTTATTGAGTACTTCGTTGCAAGGACGGCTCCATAGATAATAAACACTTCCCGTCTAGTTAGATTACTCTTACATGTTAGATTGAAAACATTTCATTACAAGTAATTACACGTAAGTCCAGACGTGGCGCCAGGCATTACAATAAAACACCGGTAGTATAATATACATACAATACTTGGCATCAAGGTATATAATACGCGTGATAGAATCAAGTGGACAACTAATTATAGTATGATTGGTTGCCAACTACGGGTATGCACAGTCAACAGTGTCAACAGTCAAGTACAAGATTGTTGCTATGGAATTGTTTTATTACGTTCTATTTTCCGTAAGAAAAACAAACTCCATAGCAAAAATAAACTCAACTACATACTTCACTCGTCTGTGTATCGCGCCAAACAGTTTAGAAAACGAAGCATGTTTGTTTGATTGATCTCTCAAACATGTTTTCACTGAGGCTAGACCTACCTGCCGAATTACGCAATCCTCAAGTACAACGCACATATTACACGGTACAATTCGATGAAATGCAGTTTCTATCTAAAATGTACACCCCCTATGTCTGATATCCACCAACTTTGTTTTGCTACCTAAACAGTAAACTTGAAACAATGAAAGAAAAGTAGCCACGGGCCAATCAAAGATTATGGACTATCTAAAAATGAACACCCCCTATGGCTGATATCCACCAACTTTGTTTAGCTATAAACAGTTAACTTGAAAGTACAGTGAAAGAAAAGTTGCCACGGGCCAATCAAAGATTATAGACTATCTAAAAATGAACACCCCCTATGTCTGATATCTACCAACTTTGTTTAGCTACAACAGTAAACTTGAAAGTACAGTGAAAGAAAAGTAGCCACGGGCCAATCAAAGATTATAGACTATCTAAAAATGAACACCCCCTAGTCTGATATCCACCAACTTTGTTTAGCTACAAACAGTAAACTAGAAACAGTGAAAGAAAAGTAGCCACGGGCAAATCAAAGATTATAGACTACAACGTACGTACGTCGAAGGAAGCAAGTCCATAATCAACGAAAACCACTAATTTGCTAACCACGAGCACGCGACGGAAAAGTAAAAGATATAAGATAATGAATGCCCGGTTGGGTAAACTTACGATAGTCCATGTAGCGAAAACAAGTCGATATTCCCGTACAGTGAGAACACAAGCACGCGTAGACCGACCGCACTCTACTGAAATGAATGTCGCTCGCACAACCACCCACCTACCACATGTTGATATTGCAGCGCACTGCCGCCACGATAAGCGAGCTGTGCCTCCCACCGACTTCCGGTCTGTAGGGGGGCGGTGTTGTCGCGACCAACTCTGGCGGTAGACTGAAGCAAGCGAAGGCGCGTGCGCCGCGGCTAGAATCACCAGACTCGCGGCGCTGCCAACGTTACGGGAGTTGCGTGCGCTAGATCTGGCGGCAAACCGTGGGACTAACTCTATACACGAGGCTGACTGACTGGACTATGGAATTTTCCCAAAGAGATTCGGAAAGTACACGTCTTGTACTTGTGGTTGTGGTGGTGGGGCAAGCTTTCGCAAGACACTAATTACATCGGTCGTAGCTAGTGGAAAATTTACGCGTAAAACCTGTCTAGTTTGCGGGCAAAGAACTTAGAATTGAACGTAGTACAAAAATCTAACTAAAAAGCCGTTTTACACACTAAAATTCTTCCTTCAACTACTAATTGAATTCAAGATTCGTCTTCACTCAAAAGCGATTGAAGTTGTGGTCTCTTGTGATTGGTACGTTTAATTGAACTTGACTGAAATTTAGAGTTCTTTCTAATAAACGAAAAAATTGAAAGCAAAAGTAGAATTTTCCATAAATTACATCCAACTTTTCTGTTTAGTTAGACGGTTTAATTTTTTGAATTCAATCTTCAATAAGTTCAAGGAAAAATTGATTGAAACGTAACGTTTACAAACAGGTCAAGTTACTACATTCACTTCATCTATAGATCTACTGTTTGGCCAACAAACATTACATGTATGGAAACGTTTATCTCACAATTAAACGAACTAAGGAACGCCTGCCTACATGTGTACGAAAATATATTATTAGCTAGACGAAACAAGAGTGTGTGATAAGGTAGAGTAGCTCTTGTTGAATGACATTCGGTTGAGTACGACTGTTGTGTTGAACGCAATGAGTGCTCGAGTGAGGTATATCTAGGGCTACAAGCCCTACAACTATATAAAACATACGGACAAACATATTTTAAAATATCTTAAATTACGGGAGTTGTACCGACGGCTTCGCTCAGGGGAAGTTTGTTCCTGAGATAAGTTGGGAGACCCAACTTAATTATATTCTGTGTAAAGTTAATATTTGTTATATAAATCGGTATAAAAAAAAAAAAAATATAATCGGTATAATTTATACATGTACTATATACATTTGTCGTACTCCCCCCCCCCCCACCCCGTCGGGCTACCGATGTGGTGGGCTGTTCGTGGATTTTAATAACACCATGGTATCACTGATAGAGAGGGTAAAAAAGTTTAGGATTAGGAATTAGAACAGTTTTCTTGCAACCCTTCGCAACGAGTGGGCTACAATTACAACCACACATTAGAAAACGACGACGAGGTTAGGATTTATCAGATGATGAAACATAATATGCGTGAGTAACTGTAACTTCATTCCGAACACCGTACAATGGAGAATTCCAGCTCATCATCAACACGTACAGTGTTTAGCGATCATGGATTTATATTAGTAGGCCTACCTACTCATACATCACACCTAACCACATCAGTTTGTAGGAGATTATTATAAAAAAAAACTAATACGTATCGATTAAAATATTACTGAATAGTAATTACATTTCTGAATCATAATCCATAATAGCTATACAAATCATTTTCATTTTTTCAATGGAAAGTTACAGCAAGCCAAAATAGTTGTCGATAGTGTAGGCCTATTCGCTCAAAACAGTCCCAAATATTCCAATCCAAGAATATAGGCCTAATACCCGAACAGTCTTATAATATACACCAACAGAAAAAAATATCGCTATATTGCGCTCTAGCTCTTCTGACCCAAGGTCATGCATGAACGCCCAATATGTCCTATGTCATGGGAAGGTAATGGCGAAGGCCGAGCGTATCAAAACAACATGCAAGTGAAATGCATCAACCTACGACTGCAAAATGCTGATAAGAACCAAGCAAGCATGGCTGAATGCCAACCTTCTAGACAAACCCAAGGATTTATGCATGTTAACATTGCTTTAAAAAAATTTTAAACTGGTAAAAAGTAACCCAAAATATGTCATTCATCCCCTACGGAATTTATTGCGTTTATTTATAACAATCCTCATAATGTATCGTTTTCGCAAGAAATATTTACGCTTTCTAAAGTAACTAACTTGATTGAGAACGTGTATTGCAAGTTGCAACAAGAACAACACATTACAACGGTTACATGAGTTAATTTAATATTTATAGTTACAATGAAACAATCACAAGAGCACTAAATTCTATGTGGAATTACATAATTTTATTTACTTTTTAAGCATTGTAAAGTAATTTTAATGCGACCGTAATCGGTGCCCTACAGCGTAGGTCGTTACAGCCTTAATTATAATAATTAAATACGGTACGTTTAGTGTAAGTACCACATACTTAACTATCTCAGCAGACAGTGATAATTAATTACAACCATTGTTAATTGTTGTCGACAACTCAAAATATTTGAGTTCATCAAAGATCTATTATTCGATGTAAACCAGCTTACCAGTGCTGAGAAGAACATCCAAGAAACGCGAACTTCGGTGACGAAGACACCCAACTAAAAAACACTCCTCATTTAAACACCTATTACCCGCACACGACACAAAACACGCAAGTATTAATTATGATCAACTAACTGGACACACGCACACGAGAACTGCAGCAACCAAGCCGGCCGGCTTCCCACTACACTCTGAACTGAGCGGTCTGAACTGAGCGCCGGCCGGTGCGCGCGCACGTGCGTTGCCAACGTCGCGACACGAAACACGCTAACTAAACCGCGTCACTGACCGCGCTGCAACGTTCGTTCGTTCGAACCGTCCGGAGTTATTTATAGACACAGACGTACGTTTAGGAAACTAACAATTTAAAACTGATTCTGATTCTACTCCTCGTAGGCGGTTGGTTGGCTTTCTTTCGTTTGGACGCTACTACAGTTGTGTACATGAATATGGGCCACACGGTGCAGTCAGGCCACAACCCTACCAACCACGCAATGTTACAACATGGGAATAAAATAGAGCCTGCAACTGTTAAAATCATTATCCACTTAACACCTCCCATTATCTTCATATTTCACCCACTCATTGTCTCGATTAGCCACGTTGCAAAAATATGAGACGTTAAGCCCAAATACCAATCAATCAATCACAGGTTAGGTTTAATTCTAGCCGAAATGTACCTCAATAACCAGACATTTTATGTCATTCATATTATGTACACACACACACACAGCATAACTTGCCTTGTCAATGGTGTAACGTGGTGGGCGGAACCCAGTGGTCAGAGGTTGGTTAGTTAGTTAGTTAGTTAGTTAGTAGGGGCTTTAGGGCACCCAACGCCATGGTTATTGGTGCAGTGGTCAGAGGTCGAACATTACGCGATTTTTAACATGCAACAATCCTTTTGCAATTAAACCTTTTGATTTACAATTACATGAACACAACTACTTTTGGCTGCGGTGCGTACGCACGTTTGAGTAGCACAACATTAAATACATAAATTCGGGTTGTAGGCCCTACGCAGGCGGTGGTTACTGTAAAACAGTGACACTAGGATTTCCACCTAAATGTGCCCAAACCGCCAGCGTAACGATTTAAACAAAATTCGAAAACATCTTCAGACAAAGTAATTTCTCAATGAACTACACCTATAACAACCACGCCTTATTGCAAGTCATCTACCAGGCACGCAGGCAGGCAGCGAAGGAGGGTAGCGACGTGGCAACACTGCATGCGTGCAAGTGGTTGCGACCCGACACCGAACGCAAGTCGACCACGCACTTTGAGCCGCGGGGGGGCTACAGAAAGATTGTGACAACGCAACGACCGGCCGGCCGGCTGTATGGTTGCTCCGAGCAGGTGCACCCTCGCTAGCCTCGCCTTGTCCAGTTCTGTTCTGACCTACTTCCTGCGAGCGATCCGCGTTCCTTTCAGACCCACAAGCGTTCTTACTTGGGGTAGAAATAGACCCGGGGTGAATCTTCTTCCCCCCCACATTTTATTACAATGAAAATACCACGTTTAAATAAAATGTAATCCGAAAATTTGAATATCAAACTTTATTTTAGACATCACATTTCCATAATTGAAATGAATTAATTAATCAATGTCATCATTAAACGCCCACTTTTTAAAATCATATAATTATCGTTCCAATTAGGTTTCATCTTCCCCATGTTCCCCATTCTATTTTCGTTTAATCTATTTCGATTGATCGATACTGGGTGGGGTCGACTCGAGCTAATCGAGACGAACGAAGACCCGAGATTGAACGCGATGACAAGGCAGGTGATTTGGACGGATGCAGCAAAACGTAATTTACATTACAAAAATATGTAAAGTTCATGCTGGCATTCTGATGCATAGACCACAGTAGGCCTACATCTAACATATTGGTTGCTACCCGCATGCCGCTATTCCCACATACAGATAAGACTAATTCTGTGCACGTTTACAGGAATCTACTTCGCGTCCTTCTGAAGTGAGCCAGTGACCTCCAGAAAAAAAATGACATTATGTTTCACCTTGAGCAAGCAGCAACCCCCATCCTTACAAAACCTAGTCACGCAAAACGCACAGTAAGTCTTTAAGCCATAAAATAAACTTACACAAAAAATAAAAAATAAAAAAAAAAAATAAAACAAAAAAAACTTACACAGTAAGTCTTTTTTCACAGATAACTTTACACACATGAATACCAGGTTCACAAACGATTTAATATAGCCTACCCTACTACTAATGATGTTCAAAACTTACCATACCTGTTGACTTGGCGTAACTGTAGAACGAGCGACCGCTTCTTCAAGTCAGCCACCAAACAGTTGACTAATCGTAATAACGGAACTACACACAGCACACATTCCGCAGCAACCGGCGAGATTGGAACCCGAAACCGCCCCGGCCGGGTTCGAAAAACACAAGTCTGTCTATTATCATCAGAGAACACTACGGTTTTATGCCGTCGCACAACAACGCTAGGCTGTTCAAATAACTACACCATCTAGGCCTAGGCTAAAAGAAGATAGGCCTAGCTAGGCCTACCACGAGGTGGCTGAACTGAAAGACATTCTTATTTCTTACACACGTGTGAAGTGAAGCAGATCTAAAACCACGCTGGGATGATGTACTAAACCTATCGGAAATCCCGTGTATGAAGAAACTTATGTAAATACATAAAACGAACGATTTACAACGAGTTCCGCAAACTAACCGCCCCACAGCAGCACGAGAAAAACGTTCCTTTTGGAGTACACCTGCACCCACTAACCAAACCAACCACTCCCGACGGACGCACCGGCACAACTGAACGAACGACAACGGTTGGTTGACGGGACGGGAGTTCGCCCGCCTCGCGTAGACGCGTCTCGTCAGATGGGGAGGGGGGCAGGGGAGGGGAGGGGGAGGGGTGAAGTCCAGAGAGATAAGAACGAGTACACTCACATCGAAAAGTATTCGAGACGCATGTGGACTACTCCCGTTAGGTTCGACCACACACATATAGGGGAAAGTCCAGAACGAGTACAGTTCTAACAAAAAAAAAAGTACGACCGAAGGAAATGCAAGCAAAGTAGACCACTCCCGTAACCCCGTTACATTTGATGCATGTGTTCCAAAGGAGGGGGGTGGGGGGTAAGTCAGGAGATAAGTACGAGTACAGTCATAGCAGAAAAGTATGACACTATGCACGAAGGAAATGCATGCACAAGCAAGTAGACCACTCCCGTTACATTTTATGCATGTGTTCCGAAGGAGGGGGGTGGGGGGTAAGTCAGGAGATGAGTACGAGTATAGTCATAGCAGAAAAGTATGACACTATGCACGAAGGAAATGCATGTAAGCAAGTAGACCACTCCCGTTACATTTGATGCATGTGTTCCAAAGGAGAGGGGGGGGGGGGGTAAGTCAGGAGATAACTACGAGTACAGTCATAGCAGAAAAGTATGACACTATGCACGAAGGAAATGCATGTAAGCAAGTAGACCACTCCCGTGTTACATTTTAAGCGCATGTTCCAAAGGAGAGGGGGGGGGGGGTAAGTCAAGAGATAACTACGAGTCAGGGGCGGCTCGTGGACGATATTTGTGGAGGTGCACATATTCAAATCATAACTAGAACACGCAACGAGGTGGCGCGGAATAGCTGGAGTCTGGGGCTTAGCCCCAGCCGCCGGAGGTTTACAGCTGTAGGCTGACAATTTTTGATACCTGCGTTATGTTTGATCTCCTAAACGCGATATCTTACCCTCAAAACGTTCAAAGAGAATGCCAGTGGTATACTTAAATTCAGGTTGTCACAGATAAGATTACCTCGATGATACATAAAGTTGTAATAAGTAAAAACTTACAATACTATATAAAATTGTAAAATTACATACCCAAAAATTTTTTCGTCCACTCCTTCGACACGCACCTCGCCCACTTTATACTATATGTGCGTTTAGCTGTAACCGCCAATTGAACCAAATCTAATTTTGGGGTTGGCCGGGCTCGTCTTTTTATTTGTAATATTGTTCCTCTAATGTTTATCTTGAAAAACTGTTTTTGATTAGATTGTTAAGATTTGATATTCATCTATTCAGATTTCTAGAGTTCAGTATAATTTTAAGTATTTGAAATGTTTTCCCGCACTGCCCTGTACCACGTGATTTCCGTATAATTCAATAAAGCATACTTCCGGTTTTTCTCTACTCAACTGTGGTCGTCATTCGTGTCGTATCCTACAATTAATCACGATCCATGGAACAATCCTAATATTTAATAGGTTATGGGCCCAGGGAACGTTTTCTCTGAAGTTTAATTGTTGAGTTGAGACGAAAATGCTTCGTGTGTTTGTGTTAAAAAACTTTTTATCACGACAAAAACGCGAGTGCACATGGTGAGGTTAGGTCGCATGCCAACCACGCTAAGAGGAAGTCGAAAATGGAGTCGGATCAAGTGCCTACGGTAATAGTCCAACCGTCTGTGAACTCTCTTCCGCCCTTTGCTAAACTTAAGGGGCAAGAGAACTGGGTTGATTGGAAATATCTCATAGAGCTACACTTGGGAGGGGTGGTCATGAACAACATTTCACTTGACCATTTTCTTCTCAATGAACCACTCAGCAGTCAAAAGGACATGGACAAGGCAGCGAGAAGAATCCTGAGCTTTATGATAGAACCAAGTCTCCTGCTGCATGTAAGGACAACTACAACGGCAAAACGGGCGTGGGAAAATCTGTGCCAAGTGTTTGAAGACTCTGGTGTTCACAGAAGACTTGCTCTCCTGGATCAGTTAATGGACATTAGACATGATAATTTTTCATCTTTAAATGCATATGTCATGGCTTTCACGGATGTATTTGAAAAATTGCGATCCGCCGGGAAACCTTTTGATGAGGAATCCGGAGCGTACCTAATGCTGCGCAACCTGAAACATGAGTATAAATGGCTCCGCCAACTAATCGAGCGAAGTGTCAAGAAAGAAGATGATCTAAAAATCGAGTACGTAACGAGAGAATTAACGAGGGAAGCTCAGAAAGAAGCTGCGGAACTGACGTCATCAGCGCTACGGGCGAGCAGCGGTAGTGGTCCGAACTACCCAAGAACTTCCAACGGTTCGTCGTCTAGAGGGCAGCAGCAACAGCAACCCCGAGATGGCAACAAGCAAACAACAGGAACCCAAGATGGAAACCGTCGAAACAACAGACTTTTTTGTCAAATTTGCAAAAAGCATGGACACAAGGCCAACGATTGCTGGCACAGAAAGACTGAAAATACCAATAATAATGCTGGTAATAGCAACAGTAATAATGGTAATGCTGGTAATAGCAACAGCAATAATGGTAATGCTGGCAATAGTAACAGCAATAATGGTAGGCCTAATGTTGGCAATAGCGGTAAGTCAGGCAACTCGGGCCCATCACAATGGGTACTCAAATTAGCTGCTATGCGCTCGAGTTATTCTGATGAAAGTAAGCCTAGTATAGATTGGTATATAGATTCAGGTTCATGTAATCACATGACTTACAGAAAAGATTTAATGGTAGATTATAAGATGACAGAATCTAATACTATTGAATGTGCTAGTGAGCAAACACTGCACACAGAAGGTGAAGGCAACATTGAGGTTAGGGGACAGAATGGCCTGACAGGTGTTAGGGCCACCTATGTTCCAAAGCTGACAGCAAACTTGCTATCTGTGGGAAGGATATGTAGTACAGGATATATTACTCTCTTTGACAGTGACAAATGTGGAGTGTATAGACCAGAAGACATTCAAGTAGTAGGTAAACCCCTGCTTGAAGGTAAGCAATCCAATAACACTTACAAGGTGTCAATGGAAGTAGAACCTGCCAAAGCTATGAAGGCTACAAGCTCTAACTATAAGTTGTGGCATGAAAGATTTGCTCACATAGGTAATGGTAACCTAAAAAAGCTACAGGGTGGTCTAGTAAGTGGGTTAAGTCCAATAGCCGAGGAAACATTTGATGTGTGTGATGTTTGTGTCAGGGCAAAGCACACTAGAGCTCCTTTTCCAAAGAAAGGTGCAACAAGAGCCACAGAGATATTAGACTTAATTCACACAGATGTCTGTGAAATCACAGATGGTCTGTCATGGGAAGGCTACAGGTACTTTGCTACTTTCACTGATGATAAGACTAGATTCACTGTAATTGCTCTTTTAAAATCAAAAAATGAAGTCTTAGATAAGTTCAAACAATACAAAACAATGGTAGAAAATCACTTGGGGAAATCTATAAAAATAGTCCGCTCAGATAATGGTAAAGAATATTGCTCAAAAGATTTTGACGAATATCTGAAAGAAACTGGGATTGTTCGACAACTGTCTGTTGCGTATAGTCCAGAGCAAAATGGAGTGGCAGAAAGGACAAACAGGACACTCTTAGAAAAAACTAGGGCACTGTTAAAAGAATCTGGTTTGGGAAACAAATTCTGGGGAGAAGCACTAAAAACAGCTGTGTATCTAAAAAATCTATCCCCAACTGTAGCAGTAAAAGATATGGTACCGTATGAGGCATGGACTGGCACTAAGCCGAATGTAGAACACTTGAAAATTTTTGGATGTTTAGCATATGTTCATGTAAGAAAAGAAGAAAGTAAAAAACTTAAAGATAGGAGTGAGAAGTATGTTTTTGTAGGCTATGATGAGGAAAAGAAGGGATATATTTTGATTGACCCAAAGAGTCCAAAAGCTAGTATGAAAGTAGAAAGAAGCGTTATCTTTAATGAGAAATGTTTTCCTTCTCTGAATGTGGTAACAAACACGAATGAAAACGTAGAACTACCCAAAGTGGCCCCAGAGATAGAGATAAAAGTGCAGGCAAGGCAACGTGTTAACTCGGAAAGTAGTAGTAGTACAACTGAGACGCATACGTCAACTGACAACGAAAATAGATCAGAGGATGAAGTAAGTAGTGAAAGTGATGCGGATACTACGTGTTCAGAAGGTAGGAAGTCAGGGGGTGATGAAAACAAAGGAAGATTAAATTTAAGGGTTAATCCAAAGAGAAAGGAATTTGGTGATGAATTTGTCACTAGTTTTCTGGCAGCAGACGATTCAGATGATGAGCCAGAGACTAGAGATCTAGCTCTTGCAAGTTCAAAGAAAATTCTTTGGGAGGAAGCAATGAATGCAGAAATTTCATCATTAATGAAAAATAATGTTTGGACACTAGTGGATAGGCCCGCCAACAAAAATGTTGTGAAAAGTAAATGGGTGTTTAAGGTAAAAAGAGGGGCAGATGGAAGTGTAGATAGATATAAGGCACGACTTGTTGCAAAAGGGTTTTCCCAGAAATATGGGTATGATTACTATGAAACATTCTCTCCAGTGGTGAGAGCAGAAAGTTTACGAGTATTGTTATCTCTTGCAAATTGTTTAAATCTAAACATGTCACACATTGACATCTGTACAGCTTTTCTCCATGGGGAACTGGAGGAGGAAGTTTTTATGGAACAGCCTGAGGGGTTTCAGGAAGGAAATAAGGTATGTAAACTTTCTAGGGCAATCTATGGGCTTAAACAGGCCTCAAGGGCCTGGAATATAAAAATTCATAATTTCCTTGTTGAATCTGGTTACACCAGGACTAAAAGTGATCCATGTGTTTACATTAAAAATAAAGAGAATGGTTTGTACAATATTGTCTGTATTCATGTTGATGATATTTTTGTAATGTCAAATGATAAAGATGAAGAAGAGAATTTGAAAAGGAGGTTAACAGATAATTTTGAATGCAGAGATCTTGGAGAGCTTAATCATTTTCTAGGTGTAAATCTTCAACGAGACAGAAATACTGGAAAAATTAAGTTAAGTCAGGAACACTATGTAAACAAACTTGTATCTAGGTTTCAAGTAGAGAACCTTTGTACATTCAAGACTCCTATGGAGAGTGGTGTAGACCTTTCGAGAAATGAGGGTGATAAACCTGATGTACCTTATCAAAATTTGATTGGTTCATTAATGTATCTAAGTATTTGGACCAGACCTGACATTACTCAGGCAGTAAACTATTTAAGTCAGTTCAATAATTGTTATGGACAAGAGCACTGGGACTGTGCTGTTAGAGTGTTGCGTTATGTGAAAGGTACAAAAACCAAAGGCATTAATTTTTTAAAACCAAATGATAATGTTGTAAATTCATTGATTGGTTACTGTGATGCCGATTGGGCAAGGGACAAAGTGGACAGAAAGTCATATTCAGGGTACTTGTTTCTATTAGGGGGTGGACCCATTTCATGGCGGTCCAAGAAGCAGTCATTTGTTGCTCAATCATCGGCCGAGGCGGAATATGTTTCACTATCACAAGCTTCGAATGAGGCAGTTTACCTAAGAAAACTAATCATGCAGCTTTTATCAATTAAGGATTTTTGTGTACAAATAAATTGTGACAATCAATCTGCTATATTTCTAGCAAAAAATGATGCATTTCAAGCTAGAACTAAGCAAATTGACATTTCTTGTCATGTTGTTAGAGATCTAGTTCATAAGAAGTTTATCAGTGTGAAACATCTGCGATCAGAGCTAATGATAGCAGATATCCTTACAAAGCCTTTGGCAGGACCTAAGTTCTTGCAGTTCACCTCATTAATGAAAGTCGAATAGTTGCATATCAAGGGGGTGTGTTAAGATTTGATATTCATCTATTCAGATTTCTAGAGTTCAGTATAATTTTAAGTATTTGAAATGTTTTCCCGCACTGCCCTGTACCACGTGATTTCCGTATAATTCAATAAAGCATACTTCCGGTTTTTCTCTACTCAACTGTGGTCGTCATTCGTGTCGTATCCTACAATTAATCACGATCCATGGAACAATCCTAATATTTAATAGATCACTCTTATGATTGACGTCATTATGTAAAACTACACATTGATTGATTGAACAAACTTACTTATCCAAATGATAGCTGGCTACTGACTAGTGTCCGCATGTCGCGCGGGGGCGATGGACCGACCGCAGGTAGCCTACCCTCCTCCTAGGGTTGGTTGCAAACTACCCTGTTCGTCCGCACGTGCGCCAATGTGGCTATTAGAACCGTGTTAGTTCAAAAAAAAAAAAAAATGTCAGGTTAGGCCTTACGAAGAGTTGTGTTCGCACACGGGATGGTGTGCGCGTAGAGGGTTTGAATGGGCAACAGATACCTCGGGGCGGGAACGGACATTTACTGCAGAAAGACTCCTGCCGAATATACATGCTCTGGCCCGGCCATAATAATTAACATTAGTTGGAAATTGAAATTGAAAATTAAGATTAGATTTTAAATTTATTTTTTGTTTATTTATCGCAAATATTTTGGGGGTGCGCGTGCGTATGTGCGCATATGCACGAGCCGCCCCTGCTACGAGTACAGTCATAGCAGAAAAGTATGACACTAGGCACGAAGGAAATACATGTAAGCAAGTACACCACTCCCGTGTTACATTTTAAGCGCATGTTCCAAAGGAGAGGGGGGGGTAAGTCAAGAGATAAGTACGAGCAGTGGCGTAGCTATCGGGGGGCAGAGGGTGCAGTTGCACTCGGGCCCGGGCCCCTTTGCCTCTTTGCTTGACTGCACTTACAAACGAATTTGGCTATTTTTTTACTATAAATAGTTATCCAATTAGCTTTTCCTGTTGAATTGAATCAATAAGTGACATACAGACGGATTTGCCATGGTCAAGAAAAGCTATTTAGACTGATGGTTTCTCTTATAGGAGAGGGTTGGTCATCAATTCAGTATTCGTTGCTCCCTCATTGGGTGTGGACTGAAGGCGCGTGTGTGAAGTGAACTCTGAGTGTCCCCGTTCCTCTTAGTGCTTTTACTGCGGTTAGTTCTACATATTTTAAAAACTAATATTTGTTGGGTTAGGTCTATTGTTTGTGTATGATTGTGTCGTGTGGTTTGAGTAATTGAAATATAGTTGGCCTATTAGGTCTATATACAAAGAGTTAAAATTTACGTTTCAAACATGAATGTGTATAAACATGAAAGTGGCACCATGAGAAGGGAGAAAAGAAAGAAAGTGTAATCGAATCAAACAGCTACCAAAACTTGACACATTCTTTCAAGTACGTACTAGTCGTCCATCAGGCCGTACCAAAACGTAAGTAAAGATACAACCGATCCTGAAGATAATCAAGAGCAACAGCAACTTTTAGTTGAAGAGTTACACAATGATGATTTAACGGTACAGAACCCTACTGATATCCCTGAGCAGACCAATACTAGCTACTCTTCCAACAACGCCGACTTTAATAAATTCATGTCTCAAGATATGCCCATATCACACTACTACAATTGGAATCGTAGACTGGAGTCGCCAATTGCAATCGCAATCTACAATTATCCAATCACACTTGACCAGCTGACAATCCTAAAATCGTTCAACTAGGAAATAAATTCAATAATAATAACTAAAAAGACAAGCCTTAATCACAAACAAATATATAATTAAAGTTATTGGCTCTTTGTTTCCATTAAAATAGTTGTTGCTTGAGGTTATGTTGTGACAGTGCTCAAAACGTATTTAACCGTTCTCCTTCCTGATTGGTTCACGTGACTCGGATCTACGATTCCCAATCTTATTTTAGAGCTCCGTCTATAAAAAGATTGCAACCGTAGACTGGCCGAACTGAGCTACTGCGCATGCGCCGCCAATCGTAAGCTCGAATCTACGATTTCAATTGTCAGTTCGGAACCTAATGTGATATGGCCTATAAACGATTCATTATCTCTTTAAGACCTTGCAAACCATGCGGCCCATTATCTTGTGTATGTGTTTTGTGCGTATAAACCAAAAATGGGGGGAGGGGGGGGGGGGGGGGCCGTCGTGTCCAGTTTGCACCCGGGCCCGTAAAGGCGTAGCTACGCCACTGAGTACGAGTACAGTCATTGCAAAAAAAGTATGACACTACCCACGAAGGAAATACATGCAAGCAAGTACACCACTCCCGTTACATTTTATGCATGTGTTCCTAAGGAGAGAGGGGGGGGGGGGGGTTAAATCAGGAGATGTCAAAAGTACGGCTTATGTGGTTGGAGCACGGGCCCTAGGCGAACGACACCTATAGGCAGGGTCGTGGGTTCGAATCGGGTAACTGTCCTTACTCCACTCCTATCATCGTCTCGAATAGCATTTCGCAATAAAGTGATAGTGATAAGTGATTCACATAGGGTCCAAATATGACCAGAGAATTGAATTAACCTCCCCAGTACATAATCGCTTCCATTTAGCCTGTTTCTAGTTTTAAAGTGTATAATAAATAAACAAATCACATCTAATTAAATGAGCAACAATGGCTGGCTGGCTTTACATCCCAATTAACACATCAAGAACAATTAAAATATAAAAAAATAATAATAACATTTTGTTTTAATTCAAGACTGCGAGCACCGGCTATGCATCCTACTGCAGCTCTAGGCACGCATATACACGCAGGCAAGCACGCATGACGAGCGAGAACTAACACGCTACATCGAGGCGCAAGCACGCACGCACAACCTTTAGCCAGGGGTCAAACACAACACACGAAATAAACTCGATTTTATTAAAAAAAAAAAAAAAATAAAATTCTGTTTCTTCATTTCCTAAATGTAACTCACGGCTTTGAAAATATGTTCAACATAATATGTCAACAAGAAGGGAACGTATCCTATCAACACGCCCCCTCCCCCCCCCCCCTCAACATAGCCCGGAAGTACAAAAGAACCTCTCTTATCAACTAATAAGCCACAGATAATCTTGCATGGTCGACCGCGATGACCAGGGACATCCGTCGTCTTCGTATCGCCGCATCCCGAGGAGGAAACAAGGAGGGGAGGGGGGGGGGAGGGGGGGGGGGGCGTCGGAAGTAAGTTAAACTCAAGCCGGAGGAAGACAGACATCTTTACAGGCAAAGAAAACAAACCGATAGAGGTGGCTCAGCGGTGAGACGCGTGACTAATTCGGGAGGTCGCCGGTTCGATTCTTGCCACCGGCAGTCCTGACTGGAGGTTTTCCTCAGTCGTAAAGGCGAATGCTGGGATTGAGTCCTATACTATAGCAGCCCTCGAACATTCCTTCCCAGCTATCCAAACATCCTAACATACCTAGTTAGTCACGGGCACATCAGGTAAAGCTGGTGTGCACCCTATAACAGGGATTCCTACAAAAAAAAGGCAAAGAAAGAAAGCACGGGGGGTTTGAGGAACGAGCCTCCCCCCCCCCAACAAGACAAAACTCTGCAACCGGTATCAATCATTGAAGACTCGATCAAAATAATATAATCGGTCCAACGTAGCCTTTAGAAGTGTTCTGAGGAGCCGAATACAATAGTACTAAAAATCGAAACACGTCAACTGTGGGCGTGGCTAACGAGGTTACGACATGAATTTGTTGAGTTTCGTTGAATTATAGCGTGCATGAAAGGGCCAGTAGATATGAGGTGGATCTGAGATCGGTATGCGAATACTTATGTTGGGGCTAGTATAGGTAACGTAGGACCTCTTCAAAACACTACAATGATGGGGCCGTGTTACTGGCAAAACAAATTGCTCATTCAAGTCAAGATAGAATCATGTGAGTCTGAAGCGTCGGACATTCCCGTCTTCAAATATCCCCGTGACTCAGAGTCAGGGGGACTACGGGACTCGACTTGACACTGACGCATCGCAACAACAAGTACTGCACTGTCATGACTATTGCAACAACAGGTACAGCCATGTCCCGAGTGTTGCAACAACAAATACAGTACCATAATGAGTATTTCAACAACACAGTACAGTGCTGTCATGAGCATTGAAGCAAGTACAGTACAGTACCGTCATGTGTATTGCAACAAGTACAGTGCTGTCATGAGTAGCGCGGTACGTACAGCACCGCAAAGAGTTATTCGAGCGAGAGCGTTGCACTCAGGCACTCAAGGAGTAACGGGAGGGAGGATTTTATAATTGAATAGGATAACATTATAATAAATAAATAAATTTTGCAGGTCCTCTCTTCCCTCCCCCCCTTTTTCTCATTCTTATGGTCTGACATATTTGCAAAGAATTTAAAGCAATTTCTTACTTCGCGATTCGCAGTTACATAAATAAGTGGTTACAAGCACATAGGATGGTGCCTCTCTCACCTGTATATGTATATATATATGTTATCTTATAAAATAAAACATAAAAATAGAAAATGCTAATGAAAGTATAATGTTCACATTAAATTTGAATGTTTAGCTTAAAATGGCTGTACAGCTGTATACAAAATAATAAATAAATAAATAATTAATTAATACAAAAATGTGAAACCAGAAATTAAAAAACCAACCCCGACTGGGAATCGAACCCAGGAGAAGGGGAGAAAGGAAGAGAGAACCTGCTATATTTATTTATTTAATAATTTATTTTTAATAATTTCTGGATCTCACATAATATCCACGACAAGAGTGTTTCTTGCAAAAATATGTAAATAATAAAATAAATGCACATATTCCTGGCTGGTCTTATTTCAGCCGGTATCTTCAGCGAACTGGTCGGCTGTTCTATACACCAGCCTGTGTGATAACCGGCCTAGTAAGCTGTAGCAGCTTAGCCTAGCCTAGCCAGACCAACCATGCATCCTTCTACCGTTATCGGAATTAATTATCTGATAAATGAGCTGGCTCATTATATTTTATTACCAACAACTCGGGCAGGATATTTCGTATTTCGGCCACTAGAGACTTGAAATTTAAGAAACAAGGAAACAAGTTTGGTAGTATGCAGCAACATTCTTGGGCTCCAATCTGGGCCCAGGGTGACTCTGCCGGTCGTAAGAGACGACTAAAAGAGACCTTGTGTCCCTCCTCCCCCCCAACTGTCCCTGGCCTACCCCCATGGCGACCACCGCGATGTACAATGGGTCTGATTCAGCCAATTAATTATTAATTCTTTAACTGGGTGCCCTATAATGACAACCCTATGATTGTTATATTTGTAATTTTGTCAACCCAATTTCGAGTTCTTACGAAACTACATTCCCGACATATTTTGTCAC
Source organism: Isoperla grammatica (assembly GCA_945910005.1). NCBI lineage: Eukaryota > Metazoa > Arthropoda > Insecta > Plecoptera > Perlodidae > Isoperla > Isoperla grammatica. Next base: position 42,440,980 of record OX246744.1, read on the forward strand.
TGTTTCATTATTACTCATTGATTGTGTATCGTCCTCAAAATGTAACAGTCACAATTCGGCGCGGTTTTTCCAGTGAGGCTTTCCTTCACCAACAAATCTCTTACGAATTTCCTCCCTGTCGTCTGAAGGGAGCGCCGTGTAAACGTTTAAACGTGTACAATGTACGTACACGCTCGCGTGAAAATATACGTGTGAAATAATACAAGGCTCAACGTAGTATTCAGACCCGTTTCATGCACATTCATTCAAAGAAAGTCCACAGATTGTTAGGGGTTCTTTCATTGCTGTCTATGCACACGCCTGTTTTACCACGCCAACCAAGATTCCTCGTGTTTCAATTAAGTCTCAGATCATGTCGACGATTTGGTTGTAAATGTGCTGTTATAATAATAACCTTGATTAACCGGTTCTTACGCAGTTAGTCGAAACACTAACGTGAGCTTTGGTAGTGGTCGCGCTTCGTTGGCCGTGGCCGTATCATGTGCAGGCGTGATGCACGCGTCTTGTACACGTCGACACATGTGATGCACGCGTCTTGACGACACTGTACATACAACACACATACAGTGGCGTACGCAGGAATATATTTGGGGGGATGCTGCCCAGAATAGGACATAACTGTACTCTGTAGTAAAATGTGCTCCACAAACGACACGATGAAGACTGTTTGGAGGGGAGGGGGGGGGGGGGGGGAGGGGTGCCACCCACAATGGCGTCGCAGGCAATTTATGAAGTGGTTTTAATGAGTAACATGTTAAAGCAATGTGCGGGAAAAGCAAGGGGTCTTCCCTGCAGCCCGGGGCTTCATGGATATTTCCTGCTTTTTAATGATGATGCTATTTGGGGTTTTACGTCCCATATTTTTGCAACGAGGCTAATCGAGACAGTGAGAGAGGTATTATGAGGATGAAAAACACCACACGACATCCATGCCCAAGCCAGGATTCGAGCCTGGAACGCAGAGACCGCGGTTTACTAGACCACTATCGGCCTAATCGACCTCGGCCAACTGCGCCGGCCGGCGTGTGTGCTTTTTAACAGTCGATGAATAGAACTCTAAGCATTACCCATCCATTTGTTTGTGTGGTATTACGTTACTGTTTACAATAGTTCCTATAACGTTTGGGCTGAATGATGAGTTTATTTTCGTTGACATGTATGAGATAAGTAGAAGACACTTGTTGGTCCTAACACTACTGCGTGAGTGGGCACTTTATTCTTAAAATATCAGCCTCGTCGTAGCTGGGGGGATTGAACCCCTAAATTCCCCCCTAGTTACGCCACTGGTTCTGGCACTTCTCGTTTAGCAATAGGCCACTGCTTACAGGGAACGTTGTTTAGCCCCAGCCTTACAGGGAACGCAGTATATCGTCGTATTGGGCATCATGTGTACATGTCTTACAGGGAACGTAGTTTACCCCCGTCCTTACAGCGCACGCAGTATATCGTATTGTCCATGTGTACATGTCTTACAGGGAACGTAGTTTAGCCCCGGGCTTACAGCGCACGCAGTTTATCGTATTGGGCATGTGTACATGTCTTACAGGGAACGTAGTTTAGCCCCGTCCTTACAGCGCACGCAGTATATCGTATTGGGCATGTGTACATGTCTTACAGGGAACGTAGTTTAGCCCCGTCCTTACAGCGCACGCAGTATATCGTATTGGGCATGTGTACATGTCTTACAGGGAACGTAGTTTAGCTCGGTCCTTACAGCGCACGCAGTATATCGTATTGGGCATGTGTACATGTCTTACAGGGAACGTAGTTTAGCCCCGTGCTTACAGAGCACGCAGTATATCGTATTGGGCATGTGTACATGTCTTACAGGGAACGTAGTTTAGCCCCGTGCTTACAGAGCACGCATTATATCGTATTAGGCATGTGTACATGTCTTACAGGGAACGTAGTTTAGGTCGGTCCTTACAGAGCACACAGTATATCGTATTGGGCATGTGTACATGTCTTACATTGAACGTAGTTTAGGTCGGTCCTTACAGAGCACACAGTATATCGTATTGGGCATGCGACAGTGTACATGTCTTACAGGGAACGTAGTTTAGCCGCGTCCTTAAAGAGCACGCAGTATATCGTATTGGGCATGCGAGAGTGTACATGTCTTACAGGGAACGTAGTTTAGGTCGGTCCTTACAGAGCACGCAGTATATCGTATTGGGCATGTGTACATGTCTTACAGGGAACGTAGTTTAGCCCCGTTCTTACAGTGTACGCAGTATATCGTATTGGGCATGCGACAGTGTACATGTCTTACAGGGAACGTAGTTTAGCCCCGTTCTTACAGAGCACGCAGTATATCGTATTGGGCATGCGACAGTGTACATGTCTTACAGGGAACGTAGTTTAGCCCCGTGCTTACAGCGCACGCAGTATATCGTATTGGGCATGTGTACATGTCTTACAGGGAACGTAGTTTAGCTCGGTCCTTACAGCGCACGCAGTATATCGTATTGGGCATCATGTGAACATGCCTTACAGGGAACGTAGTTTAGCTCGGTCCTTACAGCGCACGCAGTATATCGTATTGGGCAAGTTGCCAGGCCGACATTGAGAGGTGTGATAAATATCATCAAGTAATTGTCAAGACGGGGGGGGGAGTTACAGTCTTGCTTGTTTGGTCTACGGCCAACGCGGGGACAACTGTACAGTCACGGCAAGAATGTGCTGCCCCTACTCGCTCAGCCCTCAACGCGACACTGTACAGTCACTGCAAGAATGCTCTACTCCTACTACAAGCTCAGCCCTCAACGCGACAAGGTACAGTCTCTACAGCAAGTGTGTAGACTGCCTGCCCGCTCACCCCTCAACGCGACGCGGTACAGTCCCAACAGCAAGTGTGTAGACTGCCTGCCCGCTCAGCCCTCAACGCGACGCGGTACAGTCACAGCAAGAACACACTACTCGCTCAGCCCTCAACGCAGCACGGTACCGCCACTGGGTACAGTCCCAACAGCAAGTATGTAGACTGCCTGCCCGCTCAGCCATCAACGCGACGCGATGCCCCGCCCACCCACCTGTCACACCTCGCTCGCCGCTTCTGCTGCACTGAAGACTGAAGACTGAAGACGAGTGCAGCTCCTGGAACCAGAGTAAACATAGACCCATTAGCCAGCAAGTCTACAACACAAGGAATGCCACTTGGAAGGAAAACACACAAACACACAGACTGTTGTTCCTGCTATGATGATAACGCTCAAGATGATAGTTCGGTAGAAGCAGCAGACTTGAATAAGCAATTTTATACAAAATATTCAAGCAAGTATCTGTTCTTGTTTCATTCGAATTTTGTACGACTCTTTGGTATTTAGCGTTTACAGCGCATCTTACAATGACCGATAGAGGTGGCTCAGCGGTGAGACGCGAGACTCTAATTCGGGAGGTCGCCGGTTCGATTCCGGCCACCGGCAATCCTGACTGAAGTTTTTTACGAGGTTTTCTTCAGTCGTAAAAGCGGAGACTGAGTCATACTATCAGATCAGCCCTCGGACAATCCTTCCCAACTATCCAAACACCCTAATAACCTAGTTATAGTCACCTGAAGAGGGGCACATCAGGTAAAGCTGGTGTGCACCCTAGAACGGGTATTCCTACAAAAATTATTATTACCTTACAATGGTCGTGTATGGAAATGTGTCACGACAACGCCTGCCAACAGTCAGATCACTACAACACTGGTGGCAGAGAACGAGATACAACTAGATTTAGGTTGGTAATGTTGGCCCAATTCTCATGGTTAGGACATAGCCGTGGTTCCAATAGCGCCAACTTCATAATCTACGTCGTCAGTTCCTACCATCCAATTCAAACAGGTCCACTAGGGATAATTTACGACCTTGCGTTGATTACCTGCAACGGTGGGCGTGGCTAATTAGGCTTGTGCACTCTTACTGCATTTACGAATGTGTGAAAGAACGGCGGTGAGGAATAGGTTGATATTAGTGAAATTAGCGCAACATGGAAGGGGCAGTAGATAGGATCAGCGTCGGTATGCAACTACTTACGTTAGGGGTAGTATCTTAATCCATGACGTCAGCAGATATACTCGTCGTACAACATCTTCGGTAATGCTTCCGTCACGGGTGGGTGAGCGGCAGCCAACCAGCCACCGTGGCTTATTCAAATACCTGCTCGGGTTGGCCGAGACCGTAAACACGTCATTGATTGATGACGAAAGCATTACCGAAGTTGTTATAAGAGACCTATAGCTAGGTACGTCGTGGGACTGTAGATTGGACCAGCCCGCGGCTATTGACAAGCTAATGTGATGGACACAACATAGTGAGATGATAATACACCGGGTCTAATGTGTGTCATTATATTAGAGGCTGTGGTTATGACGCATCACACGCGCCTCACGAAGCCTCACGAAGCTACACGAAGCCTCACGAAGCCTCACGGAGCCTCACGAAGCCTCACGAAGCCTCACGAAGCCACACGAAGCCTCACGAAGCCTCACGAAGCTACACGAAGCCTCACGAAGCCACACGAAGCTACACGAAGCCTCACGAAGCTACACGAAGCCTCACGAAGCCTCACGAAGCTACACGAAGCTACACGAAGCCTCACGAAGCTACACGAAGCTACACGAACCCTCACGAAGCCTCACGGAGCCTCCGAAGCCTCACGAAGCCTCACGAAGCTACACGAAGCCTCACGAAGCTACACGAAGCCTCACGAAGCCTCACGAAGCTACACGAAGCCACACGAAGCCTCACGAAGCCTCACGAAGCCTCACGAAGCCTCACGAAGCCACACGAAGCCTCACGAAGCCACACGAAGCTACACGAAGCCTCACGAAGCCTCGCGAATAAGCGAGACATGACTTCGTGTATAACAGAAAGAGCTCAGCGGTAAAGTTGCCCCCACGAAAGTATTCTGATGCTCACGACACAGCCGGGTCCAAAGTGACAACTAAATTGTCTAATTTTCTAATTCCTACCGTCTAATCTAAACAAGTCCATTGGGGATAATTTAAAACCTTTCGTTGGTTACCTGTAACGGTGGGTGTGGCCAAACCGCCTGTGCACTCGACTACCGAACCGTGCATTTACGAATGTGTGAAAGAACGCCAGGTATCTGGTGATTTTCTTTCAATTGGCGCGGTTGAAAGGGGCGGTAGACAATGACCTGAGATCGGTGTGCGAATACTTTCATAGGGACTATTATATCTGTTGATTTTCTTTCAATTGGCGCGGTTGAAAGGGGCGGTAGACAATGACCTGAGATCGGTATGCGAATACTTTCGTTGGGACTAGTATATCTGTTGATTTTCTTTCAATTGGAGCGCTTGAAAGGGGCAGTAGACAATGACCTGAGATCGGTATGCGAATACTTTCGTTGGGACTAGTATATCACGGGAGGTACCTCCATAGTCCGTCCATACACTTATGATGGGGGTTTTCATATGCTTTACGTCGGACGTTGGCCGATTGTAGCCATTTACAAACATTCGCTGGCACCGCCCCCTCGACGTTCGTCGAGAATTCTACGGGCTGCGGTTGGCCAACGTCCAACGTCCAACGTCAACGTCCGACGTTAGGGCATGGGAACGCACCATTATGTACTCGGAAATAGAAAGTATCAATCAAGACAATCATATACGATGCTTTATACGTTATTATTGAATGATGATCGAGTTTACTTTAACGACGTACTCGACAACTATGATCACATGACGTTAAAGGTCTCTCACACCAAGAAGTAAGATAGTGTCAGGGGAGTCAGGACCGCCTACAATAAGTTTCCAACTTAACAAGTGCGAACCACTAACGTTTTTCCCGATTATCTAGTACAATTTGGTTGTGTTTTAGTTTTTTGACGGAAACCTGCTTGCACGTTTTCTTGTGCGTTACCGTCAAAAAACTTAACGCAACCAAATAGTACTAGATAATCGGGTAAAACGTCAGTGATTCGCAATTGTTAAGTTGGAAAATGTGGGCAGTCCTGATACTATCTTACTTCTTGCTGTGAGAGACCTATACCAAGGATTGGAAACGTTCGCTTGGCACAAGTTTAGCTTCTATTCCGTTAAGGTGAAGAGGACTACTCGCCAATATTAAAACCCGCGAAATTAACGTATTTTCGTTGTATCTCAATAACGCCAACCAATATCGAAAAAGTGACAACTACGCTTATTTTGGATTCGTGAGAGCTCAATACCGTAAGAAAAAGATTTCGTAGATTGTAGTAATTATAGTTGTTATTTCTAATTAACTTGTGAATTAATTAAATAAGAAATAATAATTATAATTACTGAAAACTAATAAAACTTTTTACTACGGTATTGAGCTCTCACAAATTCAAAATATGCGTAGTTGTCACTTTTTCGATATTGTGTGGAGTTATTGAGATATGACGAAAATACGTTAATTTCGCGGGTTATAATATTGGCGAGTATTCCGCGCTCTCAAATCTCCGGTAAAAGTTCGTGAAACCGGACCTCAACTACATCAAAATAACATTGCCCACATCATCCAATAGTAGGAAGATACCTGGAAGGCGTCTACTGAGTCAATAAGACCCTATCTGCATCGCCTCGCCGAGTGTTGAAACAGTTCATGTTCCAGAGTAATTATTGTGCAATGACGCAAGTCGGCCGGCCACATTACCATACGCCCCCCCAGGCGGGCCACAGGTGACCTCCCCCCCCACCCACCCCCTCCAGGCATCGACACGCGAGAGGGGGTTGACCTGGGCTGAAGGCGTCGCTGTTCTTGTTAGCGGCAACACCAAGCTACACGATGCAGCTGAATCCAAGCTACACGATGCAGTTAAACCCACGCTACACGATGTACCATAATAATAATTTTTGTAGGAATCCCTGTAATAGGGTGCACAACAGCTTTACCTGATGTGCCCCTCTTCAGGTGACTAACTAGGTACATTAAGGTGTTTGGATAGTTGGGAAGAATGTCCGAGGGCTGATAGTAGGACTAGGTCCCAGCATTCGCCTTTACGACTGAGGAAAACCTCGGAAAAACCTTCAGTCAGATCTGCCGGTGGCCGGAATCGAACCGGCGACCTCCCGAATTAGAGTCTCGCGTCTTAGCGCTAAGCCACCTCTATCGGTGATGTACCAAAGACACCCTAGCGATAACAGCCAGTGGCAAGTGAGGCTAAAGCCACCTGTCTATGTGTACAATGAGTGCACACACCATAGACAGTGATAACAGCCAGTGGCAAGTGAGGCTATTTCGGGACTGTTGTTTGCTTTGCTTTCTCTTGTCGAGATAGATCGCGATGCTTGGATCCCACATTGGAGGCGTTGTGGGCATACCACACAAACACACACAGTGTAAAGTCTTGCCGCTGGAACGATTCCCACTCGAAAGATAACATTCATGCCTAAACGGCTAATTGTCCCCTTTGTTGGTCAACATGTTGGTATTTCCAGACATGTTTCCCCTTTTTCAATCGACTCGAGTGGAAAACAGTACAGGGGGTTTCCGAAGGCTACCAACCACCCTGCAAACTACGGGTACATAGAACCACAGATAACCGTGTCACATCAACAACAACACCCTGTAGCAAGCACTTGCCTCTTCTGACGAGAATTCCATTCATATTTGGCATTTACATTGGCTCCAGCCTCCTGATTGGCGAAATGTTTGAAACTCGTGTTCCGATTGGTGAATAGGGTTAAACACTCCACGTGGAGTTGTTCCTTTCATCCAAATTATTGTGTCGCATTACTTCTGGTATTTAGTCATAATGACATCTACTTATCTCGGCCAGTGATCTTAGATCTTGGGTTGGGTATCGTCTGAACGGCCGGACTTTACACTCTTTACACTCATACTGGGCCGAGCAACACTTAGATCCCACATTGGAGGCGTTGCGGGCATACCACACAAACACACTTAGTGTACACTCTTTACACTCATACAGGGCCGAGCATGAGGTAAGTAAGCTCGGTTTGGTCACCCTTGCACTTTCCGTGGGTTGCCGGATAATTGCGATACTGAAGAGTTGGGGGAACCTGCCCTATATGTGAGACGCACCCTATAGAGTTATGCCAGAGAATGTATTTATTTATTTACTTATTTATTAGCAACCCAAATACAGCCATAGACCATTTTACATTGTATTGTATCTAAATCTAAACAAGTATGAAAATTCTAAACTAATCACCAACGTATAAGTTAATTAATTAGTTAACATATACTAGCTATCAATCTAGAGTAAGAAATAACTAATTCTAAAATAGGCACAGAGAACAAATAAAGAGAAAAAAAATAGAGGAAGCATGTGTGTTAATAGAATTAGATGCAGCAGTAGGACAGTATCAATGGTGGCTAACAAGAGGTTTAGCATGGCGAATGAAATCAAGGCGGGATGAGAAAATATCAAGAGTGGGTGTAGCAATGGTGTTATATGTGACAGGTAATCAGTAAAAGAGGGAGCGTTTAATAATTTTAAGACGAGGAGTAGGTAAGTGAAAGAGTTGAGTCGATCTATTTATTTGGACGGGATGCATATAATGCACGATGCTAAGCGAAGACGAATCGCCTATAGGCCTACATTCGCTACTCTAGTAGTATGTATACACACAGGGACAGGGAGGCCCCAGGCCAGCCGATCACTGGGACGTTCCGCTATTTAATTACCCCGCCATTAGAGTTGTCCTAATAGCTGGTTATTAGGCAATGCGCGCGCAGCCAGCACGACGTAGCGCCTAAGTGGGTGAGCGCCTAAATCATATTCATAAGACATAATAAGATAATAATAAGGAACAGTCATTCATAAAAGATTTAACTAAATTCTCTACGTAAGGTGACATGTTTTGACTTACTATTTGACTGAATCTTATAGCAATCCTTACCTACAGATATCGGTTGTTCCGCACGGAAGGCAGGCAGGCCGACAAACAGACAAGGTTGGAATTCATAGTCGGCCCCTCCACCTAGGGGCGCCCATTGTTACCAAGGTAACAATTGTTTCCATGTTATTTCCCATAAACAAAACAAATCCATACCAACAATGGGTGCCCCTAGGTGCGACTATGAGTTTTTACTACCGAAATACCGAATGTGGCGAACCAGTATATTAGGTTATTTTTATTACTGCAACTGTTATTTCAATAGTTAACTCGGTCGTAACGTACTTTGCAAACGACTTGACGAAGTATTGGTTACTTGTGAGCACAGCGGGGTAGTACCAGTGGAGCTGGTATACTGGCGACGCCGTAAGAAGCGAGGTGTCCCCTAAAATACTTAGAAGAGACGGTCGCTCCACACGGTCTATTTCAACGGTATTCAACTCGATGTTGCCCGATACCTGCATGTTATTGTCCACTGTATTGACTGCAACGACCGTGAATGGAATGCAACCCCACCACGTCTGACAACATGCGGACGATATTATCACTACAATACCCGAGGCAGGAGAACGGGATGCGACTAGATTTAGGTTGGTAGTTGTCACACGCGTCACTTCACTATTACATAATCCGTGACGACAACATCTTGCAAGTTAACGCGACGCGACTATAGGTTGGTACTTGTGAATGTTACTCGTATGCACAGCGGGGGGTACAAGTGAAGCCGGTAGGTTGGTACTTGTGAATGTTACGACCAGCAGAGGTGGCTTCCGAACAGCTGCACGCGGCGACAAAAACCGATTAAATACATTCGTCAAGTGGAGGAAGGAAGGAGTTTAATGGCGACGGATTCCTGCATAGGTTAGCGGGCGTAGGGGCAAAGATTACTGAGTGGTAGGGGTTAACATAATACACGACCCCCTCGAGGGCAAGGAGAGGGTTGAGATCGCTGCTAAAGTCGTCGTACAACAACTTCGGTAATGCTTTCGTCATCAATCAATGACGTGTTTACGGTCTCGGGCAACCCGAGCAGGTATTTGAATTAGCCACGGCCGCTGGTTGGCTGCCGCTCACCCACCCGTGACGGAAGCATTACCGAAGATGTTGTACGACGACTATATTACATATTATGTACGAGCAATGCTTGACCGTTGGCATTTGGATATTTGTTGTGGCTGTATGTCTATCTAGCTATTCTGCGGAACTCCCGATTTCGGTCAGAGGGAAGGGTAGTCTCTACGTCAAAAACCACAGAAAATGTTCATTATTAAATTATATCTCAAGATTGCAACAAGAAATCGAAAATCTAAATCAGCAGCGCACTGTGCTTTGGTAAGCACTACAGGCTGAATACAATATTATAACTATTAGCGTAGTATTTTGATTATAATTCGATAATTAGTAATACAATTAATTATTTATAAAAAAACATACTGATTATAATGTAAGACACAACTCAGAGCATTCAATGTGTAGGCAATGAGTTTAAAATACCTTACGGGATTTTATACACACACAATGGTGTAGGGCTTACTAAACCACATTGCGCTGTTGATTCAGATTTTTGATTTCGAAGCCCATTCTTGTGATATAATTTAAAAATGAAAATTTTGTGCGGTTTTTGACGCAGAGGTATCTTTCCCTGTTAACTTAAAATTGCTTTAAAATGTATTTAAATTGTCCCAAATATAAATAAAAATATGTCATCCTTTAGAGAATTTAGTGTTCTTTCTTATTGCCCAAATCAATACTTCCGTTTTTCAGATGTTCTTAATTTCTTTTCTTAATTACCCAAAAATATGTTAATCCATATATATAATTTAACGCTCTTTCTTGTGTTCGTTTCATTGTTAAAATAAAGGTTTCCGTTAAAAATTAACTAATTTCAATGTCAGGTAAGCCCAGTTTGGTGTATTTCTTTTGGCCGTTGTCATGGTGAAAACAATTTAACTGAAAAGTAGATTTTAACTGGACATTGAAACCGTTGTAATAGACCGTGTGGAGCGACCGTCTCTTCTGAAAGTTTTATGGGACACCTTGCTTCTTACGGCGTGGCCAGTATAAATAAATCCACATTTAGAGTCTACCCACTCAGTAATGAAACTGATTTGCAGTGGGGGACTTTAATTTAACGCGACTAAACCAACCCTACAAGCTCCAAACACCATCGACGAGTTAAAGTTGTGTTTGTCAGCCTGGCCGGCGGGCTAAGCTGCAGCTATACAAGTATAATGCCTACGCCTCAGGCAAGAACCTGTTAAGACCGTGTAATTGGTCAGGCTAATGTAAGGGGACACCTCGCTTCTTACGGCGTGGCCGGTATAGTAGTTGTCAGCCTGGCCGGCGGGCTAAGCTGCAGCTATACAAGTATAATGCCTACGCCTCAGGCAAGAACCTGTTAAGACCGTGTAATTGGTCAGGCTAATGTAAGGGGACACCTCGCTTCTTACGGCGTGGCCGGTATAGTAGTTGTCAGCCTGGCCGGCGGGCTAAGCTGCAGCTATACAAGTATAACGCCTACGCCTCAGGCAAGAACCTGTTTAGACCGGGTTATTGGTCAGGCTAATGTTAGGGGACACCTCGCTTCTTACGGCGTGGCCGGTATAGTAGTTGTCAGCCTAGCCGGCGGGCTAAGCTGCAGCTATACAACTATAACGCCTACGCCTCAGGCAAGAACCTGTTTAGAACGTGGCCGCGTAATTGGTCGGGCTAATTACTCGAAACTGTTGCCTGGCCAACGTGCGATAAGAATCTTGACAGTGAATTATTACCTTTATTTATAATACATTCAATTATTTCAGCAATGTATGTTATAAAACTTATAATGCCATTTACATGCACGCGTAAATAACAGTTTGTATTTGTTCTAGCATGACGATTAGGCCTCCATACTGACTTTATGTTTTCACTCTTGTGGGGCTAGTTGGTCATAGGTTTATTCCTACAGAAAAAAGGTCCATGGTTAGATATTAAAATTATTGTTCCTCCAACGTTATTATTCTTATGCTTACGACATAGCCGCGTACTAACTTAATTTTCACTTCTCTAGTTCCATCTAATTGAAACATATCCATTAGGGATAATTTACAACATTCCATTGGTTACCTGGAACGGTGGGCGTTGCTTATTAGGCTTGTGCACTCTACTAAGCTAGAGACTGCATTTGCGAATGTGTGAAAGAACGCCAGAAATCTGGTGATCTTGTTTGAATTACAACGCGTGAACGTAGAGGTTGGAGGTCGATATGCGAATACTTACGTTGGGGCGAGTATAGACCGTAGACTTGAGAGGATGCAACATATTATTTTGATTTTATTGTAGGACAATTTAAAAACATTTTAAACCAATAAAAAAAAAAACAGGCCGATTCGAAGGCTTGGTGAAGCAACGAGAGCTGGGACCCTATACTGAAAATTCGTTTTTGTTGTATACTGCCCTGAATCGAATTCTGCCTGAATTCAAACGTTTTATATAGAATTAGAAAGTAAGTCCAAATTGAGGCAGAAATTTAGAATAGCGCCCCAGTGCAGAGCCAGTGCAATGTCAGTGCATAGCCAGTGTGTGTCAACAGCTCTTGTCGCTCCGAATCTATCCCAGGTGAGTGAGTAAAATTCGTATCACATCGGCTGTTCAGCACCTCAGGCTAGGCCACGCACGACAAAGCTCGTGGATGGGACCTTTTTCAACAGCCCTCACCGAAGCAATTATCGTTGGCGACCATCTGCGGGATGGACTCCGAACGTTTCAAAAGAACTTATTTACAACCTGTCATACCCATGTATTCATTTGGAGGGAAAAGGGACTTGGGGGTGACTATAAATAGTTATTCAAAACATTGTAAAAATAGTTTTCGGCTTTCCGTCATCATAATGTTATTAAAAGCGTACCATTGAACGCGCAACGCTAAGACAATATAGCCACTTTTTGAATTGTAGCTGTAGCTCAATTTTTAGTCACACACATCCACCCACGTCCACATACATGTAATGTAGGGCACATCCAAAATACATGTAGGGGTTTTCATAATAATATGTTTAAAAGCCTTATTCATGTGTAGCTCGTTGGTCTAGTGGGTTTATTCCTGCTTCCATTGCAGCGAATCGTGGGTTCGATTCTTGGTTCGGGTACGTTTTTTTTTTATTTTAACATAAACTGTATCTATGTGATACTGGTGTATACGAAAACCGTGACTTAATGAACAATGAATCGCATAATACATCATAATATAATATAATGTCACCTGAAGCTACTGAAAATTATAACTTGTGATTGTATAGACGGTAGCGCACATGTGGGAGAGGGGGTTGGGGCGGGGGTGATGAGGCGATCGTCAACCCCCTACCCCCTCAACTTTTATCAACTCATTGAATAAAATATTATTAAACATTCAAATCTGCTTTCGTAAGTAGTTGGCAAATCAAAATCACAGAACAGAATTGTGTGGAGCCCAGCGTGTCGCGGGAACTGAACCCAGTATTATCCCGGCCACTGTGCTAGCCTTCGTTTCCTGGAAATTTGAAAACAATAATGTGCACGTGCACGAGGCAGGAACTGTGTGCGGACTGTCTTGTCAGCTCCTCTTTCAATTCCTTAATCTTGGCCACCTGTATACAATGCATCAGTTTCCCAAAGCGCCGGTGCTTCTTTAGAATTTTACTTTCTTTTCATGTGCTAATATCCACTTTCAATCGTCGCATCCAAATTTTCAAGCTCGACTTCAGAACAATTTCAATCACAATTTAAGGAAGAGTCACCCATACTCATTAATAAAGAATAGTTAACTCACGCAATATAATTATTGTAATGGCGAACTAAATAGATAACACGCGTTTTATAATATATAATGTTAAGTGGTAATGAGAAAAACGTGTCGGGTTATTATATAATGTTTTTTAATGTTGGGAAGGGTACGGGAACTTTTGAGGAATACACCACTGGCTAAAAAGTGAAGTAACCCGAAAACATCATCAACATCATGTTCTCTTTAAATTAAGATACTGACTTCGCACAAAAAACGAAAATGATCAGAACAATCTAAATAACGTGATTACAAGTGTCGCTCTTTGAAATTATTCACGGAATCAAACATTGCTCAGCACGGTTCTCAATTTGAAAGTATGCATTGTGCTAAAACTTTTTTTTTCACCCAAAACCCTTCGCCAACTGCGGTCAATTGTTCGCCGCGCAGACCTTTCCTAAGGGTTGTCCCAAACGCATTATGCGAGGAGAGGCCAGGATCGATAAGACAGCTAGCCTAGCCTAGCCCAGCCTAGCCTAGGTGTGACGGCCTAACTCACTCACTCACTCACTCACTCACTCACTCACTCACTCACTCACTCACTCACTCACTCACTCACTCACTCACTCACTATGCACTGGACGTGGATGTATTCAGTGGACTATGGTGATGTACTTATGCAAGAAGACGATGAAGGAAAATTGCCTCATAAATAAGTAAATAAATAAGTCAGTAAACAATACACAAATTAAATAAATGCATATACGTTAAGTACGCAGAGTAGCTATTAAGTAAGTAAGTAGGGTGTTAGTAAGTAAGTAAGTAAGTAAGTAAGTACCGTAAGTAAGTCAGTCAGTATATATATATATATAAATAAATAAATAAATAAATAAATAAATAAATAAATAAATAATATAAATAAATAAATAAATAAATAAATAAATAAATAAATAAATAAATAAATAAATAAATAAATAAATAAATAAATAAATAAATAAATAGATAAAAAAATAAATAAATAAATAAATAACACGCATTCAACGGTTATATTTCTTTATTTCAGAACCATTTAGGAGGACGAAGTTTCATCTTAGATACAACTTGTGTATGGGAATAATGCAATCATAGCATATTAATATGCCTTCCCCCCCCCCCCCCCCCTCACGAACAATAAAAACAAGTGTTATACAATAAAAACTGTTAACCCGCGTCTAATTGGCATGTAAGAAAGTCAGATACTTCATATTATATTATTACACGCATGACTCGTGTTGTGTTCACATGAAACTCTACGGCGGTTTGGTTCGAACCACCACTAAAAGATGAACAGTCTATAAGGCTGGAGACCTTGTAAACACACATTCGCGTCAAGACCATCGCACAAACATCGACCCGCAACCGATACTCGCGAGAAAGGTATAGTTGCCTCACCGAAAGTATTCTGATGCTTACGACACAGCCGAGTCCAAGGTGACAACTTAATATTCTACTTCGCTAATTCCTACCATCTGATCTAAACAGGTCCATTGAGGATAATTTAAAACCTTGCGTTGGTTACCTGTAACGGTGGGTGTGGCCAAACCACCTGTGCACTCGACTAAGCCGAACCGTGCATTTACGAATGTGTGATAGAACGCCAGGTATCTGTTGATTTTCTTTCAATTGGCGCGGTTGAAAAAGGCAGTAGACAATGACTTGAGATCGGTGTGCGAATACTTTACTGGCCACGCCGCAAGAATCAAGGTGTCCACTTTAATTCTGAGAAGAGACGGTCGATCCACACGATCTATGTCAACGGTATTCGCGCAGCGGGATTTCCCGATACCTGTATTGTTATTGTCCACTGCATTGACTGCACCGACCGTGAATGGAATGCGACCCCACCACGTCTGACAACAGACCCGCAATATTATAGGCAACCCATGCTTTCGTCACAGGCGAGGCACTCGTAGCCAACCAGCGAACCGCCCGAGACAAGCGCGCGCAGATAACGATAGCTGATTGGCTACGAACCCGTAGCCTGTGACGAAAGAATGTGTAAGGTGCCTTGGGTTGTCTATATCACCACAATACCTGAGGCAGGAGAACGGGATGCAACTACATTTAGGTTGGTAGTTGTCACACGCGTCACTTCTCTATTACATAATCCGTGACGACAACACCTTGCAAGTTAATGCGACGAGACTATAACACGCTAGTTACCGGCGATATTGTAAACAGACCAACGCACAAACGTCGACCGGCGACACCGATACTTGCAAGACGGTTAGTACAACAACCTCACGATGCGCGCGGTAATAAAATCTCGTTACGACCCGCGCAAGTAATTGACAACTAATAAAACGTAATTACCGCGACCGCTACCGGCGGTGTTTACCTCACATTATCGTATCGTATCGATAGTTTGGCAACCCTGTAACGTAGCGGCGGGGTGGGGGGGGCAACAACTGATGGAAGCGCGTACATCACCGCAGGGCTACAATTTGGTGACGGAATGATTATGATTACTGAGCCCACCAACCACAATCATTATTGTCGGCATCGTGATTGTAATCGGGATCGGGATCGTACATTTTCTCATGGCAAGTCAAGTCCAAGGCAAAGCCGGTTAGTCTCGACTTATGCCAGGATTGGTGACACTACGCCAACGTATGAAAACTAGAATTGCGCACAATTTTTGATTCATGAGGCCGACTGGAGCTATAACTAGAGCCAATAACCGTACTAACTTTCGTGGGCAATCCTCAACCTGATCCCGTAACCTAACCGAATTTCGTGGGATGTCAGGTAGCTGGGCAAAGTCACTTTGATTCAGTGTCACCCATCCTGGCCTTATCCGACTTCCAAAGCCGGTCGCTACTGGAGCCATCTCCTCGCCGCTCTAAGGTCGGTCCAGGTGCAAAGAGCTTATAAAGAAACGGTTTGTGCGATTTAATTTGCAATTAGGCGCGTAACTCGTCAGAGAGCCCGAGGCGCCCACATCGTACGCGTGGCGAGGCGCATAGTCACGTCGGTACAGCAGCTGCCTGCCCGGCCGGCCGGCCTAACAGTCCCACTTCACTCCTCATGATTATCATACTGTGACCATGGACTTGTACTGTGACTACAGGATTTATAAGAATCTATCTACAATACACCCAAAGATTATAGTGGGTTGGTCTACCGATAAAGATGGCTCAGCGGTAAGACGCGATACTCCAATTCGGGAGGTCACCGGTTCGATTCCGGCTACCGGTAGTCATGACTGAAGTTTTTTCCGAGGTTTTCCTCAGTCGTAAAAAGTCGTAGAATGCTTGGATTGAGTCCTACTAACAGTCCTCGGACATTCCTCCCCAACTATCCGACCAGCACACATCAACTAAAGCTGGTGTGCACTCTATAACGGGTATTACTACGCAAAATTATTAACTATTATAACAACTCCATTCTTCAACATTATCTGTCAAGAAAACGAGACCTAGTTTGTTTTTTATTAGAATTGTTTTATGTTTTTGTTGCACTTGAATTTTCGGGAAAAAAATATAAAATAAAATAAATTCACATGTAGAGTTTACCCACTCAGTAACGAAACAGAAACTATTTCAATGGGGGACTTTAATTTAAAGCGACAAAACCAACCCTGTAGGCTCCGAACACCATTGACGAGTGAGCGATAACCAATCAAAGGCGTCATAATGCGTAGCTGTGTAATCCCTGACCCTCGCACACATTGCGGCTCTATTGTGCTGCTAAACGGTCTCTTGTCGCCATTGTTTGGAACCTGTTGCGTTGTGTAGAGTGGCAGGGGAGCCGCTAATAGACCATGGCTCTACCACACAGCGTAACGGAGGCGAGCAACACATATTACAGATAATCATTTCAATATAATACACAAGGGTTGGTAATTGGTATTATAATCAACAAATAGGTAAGTTATTTAGTTGCAAATTAACGATTTGGAGGATTTCAATGGAAGGTCTTATATTATTCCCAATTGATCTGTTTAGATTAGATGGTAGGAATTAGCGGAGTAGAATATTAAGTTGTCACCTTGGACTCGGCTGTGTCGTAAGCATCGGAATACTTTCGTTGGGGCAACTATACCTGGCAACAACGAGCGTTGAGCGGGGACATCGTCATTGTACATTATCTCACATGTAAATAAATAAAGTCACATTTAGAGTCTACCCACTCAGTAACGAAACTGATTTGCAGTGGGGGACTTTAATTTCAAGCGACTAAACCAACCCTGTAGGCTCCTAACACCATCGACTAGTGAGCGATAACCAATCAAAGATCGATATTTCAAATATGAATCAGTGATTGGACAGTGCGAACACCTGCGGACACATGTCAGAATCAACAAGGCCGATTCAGAACAACTTTGAATTTATTGAGTGCTTCGTTGCTAGGACGGCTCCAAAGTCACCGTTTACTTATTCCTAAGACAAGAAGTATAATGGAATTGAATCCTTAATAGAAGTTACAAAACTTCTACTTGAGGCGGGACTTGAACCCGGGACCTTCTGCATTGGAAGCAGGGATGCTAACCACTGGACCAAGCGATCGTTCTCTCTAAACATATTTCACTAGAGCCCGGTTTAACTCTAGTCCCAAGATTAGCCAAACATGACACCGATTAGATTTAGAAGACACTATGGATTTTGAACTCATGTTCGCTGAAACCCATCACACTAATCCGGGCGAATTCGGACCTTATTTCGCGATGTTTTTAATATATTACGATGCGACCACCCTTCCTCTAGTTAGTCACGCATAATTGCCAGGACATTACCACAGTGTTGTGGCAACACACGTGACATTGTTCTACGCACCCTCCGCATCCCCCCCCCCCCCCCCCCTCCCGCAGTAGGGGGATACTCCCGGCTACGCCCTAGCCCCACGGCACGTCGGCTCCATGGGGGGGGGGGGGGGGGAGGCGGCGCCGTACTGGAGATGAGCGGCCGGCTTCGATACTGGGACTGGAGAAAAACGTTTCAAATACTAAACGTTTAAACGTAAATACGCTCCTATCCCCCACACAAAAGTAGACGTTAAGTAAACGGTGACTTTGGAGCCGTCCTAGCAACAAAGAACTCAATAAATTCAAAGTTGATCTGAATCGGCCTTGTTGATTCTGACATTTATCCGCAGGTGTTCGCACTGTCCAATCACTGATTCATATGTTTCGTAATTGAAGTATCGATCTTTGATTGGTTATCGCTCACTCGTCGATGGTGTTCGGAGCCTACAGGGTTGGTTTAGTCGCTTTAGATTAAAGTCCCCCACTGAAAATCAGTTTCCTTACTGAGTGGGTAGACTCTAATGTGAATTTATTTATAGTATTTTTATTTAAAGTGTTATTTTCTTAAAATTATATCTTCAAAGGGGTTTACCGCGCATAGGGGCTGATGACGGTGGCAAGCAAACAAGTCGGCGGCTGCCTATTACGCCTATTAACAACTATTATTTTTACGATTGTTATTTGTGTAATTAAAAAATTAATTAATTACAAAAATAACTAATTACAATATTTGAAAATTTCAAATTCATTGTTTTGGCTGAAAACCTAATCTCGGATATGTAAACGTAGGCCTAAATCTTGTAGGTCGCTTGGAGTTAACCAGTGATTCCGTCGCCTCTCACGACTGGCAGAGTCATACAAAGCACAATTCTACCCCGGGAGCAAGGGTTGATTTGAGCCGGAACACAGTTCCGATTCCTTTTCCGAAACCAGAACGCGCGTTCCGGTATTATTTCGTAACGTAGGTTACTCCTTAAAAACTCGTGAATTAATTCGTATCTCTGAAAATTTCAGAAATATATTTCTTTATTTGTTGGTATGAATGCAAGTTATTCAAGTTTATGAATTACCCCTAGGTAGCTAGATCCAAATACATAGGCAATAACCTTCTGACTGACCACTGACTCTATAAACAGATAACTAATTAATAATTACATATTATCTGTGTTCATAATGTATAAATATGGGTGGGGTTGGTGCCAAATTATATTTGACAAACAAAATATGCGTTTCGGTTCCTTCTCAATTATAAATTTAAAAAAAAAGCAGATCGCCCGTGATTTCGGCCCCTCGACCATCACCCCCATCAAGAAGCCGACCAAGTGATGTCGTCATTCATTCCATTAGACCGGTCGGCCACACCCACCAGCGTTGCCAAGTCTCGGCCGCCATCTTGGATCGATGTGCCCCGCGCCCGACGACGCGGCAACACCGCGCCCGCATTCAATTAACGCAACGCGATGAATTATTAATTTAATTAGTTAGTTAGTTTTAAAACATTCACTCCTCGCTGGTTAATTAAGTGGGGACACGTCAGGCGTTGCCATCTAGACACAGTGAAACATACGTCTTCTTGTACAATAGGGAGTATTCACGTATTGCGCATGGTGGCTACATTGGAGGCCACAATGGCATGATGTGATTGGTAGTTCATTGTTACTATGTTTCAGCTGGCGTTTGATGCAAATTAAACTGTTCTCTAACTTTGGTTAGGGCACTAGCAACACCAAAAGACAACAATCAAACAAATGAATTGAATCGATGGACAAACAATCAGCTGTCAAAAAATAATGTCTTCTGATTTTGGAAAACAAAATAAAACAAACAAATACACATACAAAACTTTCACTTAGTCGTTGTCTATCATTAAAAGTTTTAAATGGCGAGCAGTTACTATTGCTACACTTGTTTTTCTTTCTATGGTTGCAATTTTATTATTTTGACAGCTGATTGTTTGTCCATCAGTTCAATTCATTTGTTCCATTGTTGTCTTTTGGTGTTGCTAGTGCCCTAAAATCAACATAAACAAACTCTTTTGCCTCGATTACGCTTTTAATCGTTTACAAAAGCATATAATAATCATTTTCGTACACTTTATCGGGGGATATACGTGTTCAAACTTGTCATATTTCCCCGTAAACAATATTATTCGTTTTGTATTGACAGCTAAATGTGACTTGTAATAGTTCTATATAGGTGGCCTCCAATATGGCCGATGTGACGTCACGTGAATACTGCCTATTCACGTGACGTCACATCGGCCATATTGAGAGGAAAATTTGTGTTGTCATTAGTTGAGCTGTCGATAGATGATGAATATGCTGACCACAAAACACGAGAATTTTATTACCTATCCCCCGATAAAGATTACTATAAGATGTCATTGTAAACGATTAAAAGACTAATCGAGAAAAAAGAGTTTGCTTATGTTCATTTCCAGTAATAATTAGCAAACTAGCTTCCCGTCTTCTCTTCCTCATCATCATTCATCAATATATCATCATCATCATATGATGATATATATCATATAGTATATTACATTTGTTCTCAATAGTGGGCAGGGCCGTAGCTAGGGGTTGGTAACCCGGGTAAAGAAAAGGGAGTAGACCATTTTGATTGCTAATACCACCGTTAATATCACATCAGTCGTCACTCATCACTCATCACTCATCACTCATCATCAGTCATCAGTATCAAATGTTATTATAAAAAAAAACACCCCTAAAACTCGTGAAAACACTCCAATCGATACATTTTCGGGGGACCCGCATTGGCTACTTGCTAGACTCACACTTCGAGCAACTCACGAACTAACGGGGATAAAGAAGTTATCTTTACTACCACTGATTACGTACGACCGAGTCGAGAGGTAACTTATACGGTAGTAAAACACTTTACGACGCGTTTACGACATAACTATAGCTGCACTATTATGATTATGACGCTCATAACACACTACACATAACACTTCTCTCATTCACTTCCATGAACCAACCACAATTGTCGGCATCGTGATCGTAATCCGGATCGGGATCGCAGTCGTACATTTTCTCATACTAAATCATTACGACACTACGATTTTATTATGAACAGCGCCATAAGAACCACATGTAAGTACTAACTTTTTCACGATTTCCATATTGCGATTGCAATCCCGATACCGACAATTGTGGTTGATTTGTCGGTATCGGGATTGCAATCGCAATCCGGAAGTCGTGAAAGAGTTAATTTACATATGGTTCTTGTGGCGCTGTTCACTACTAAATCGTAGAAATGTCGTAATGATTTGTAATGGAAAACCGTACGACTGCGATCCCGACAATTGTGGTGGGGCTCAACACTTTAGATTGTTTCACGATTGCATCGGAGTGAATTCAAAAAGTATAAAGATAATCGCACCGTCTTGAATCCGATACCGGTCGGTTTTATTACCCCTAATTGAGGGCCATGATTGGCCCCCCGGATTGGACTGATATCGGGCGGGCACTGCACGAACGTGTGCGTGACGCGTTTTGTCAAACTAAGATAGTAAATCTAGTTTTTTCGTTCGTTTCGCTCTCAGACTCACGAGAAGTTTAAACCTAGGAAGAATGTATTCTTTTTTTATGGATATTTTCCGTGTAGATTGGGGTTGCGGTGCATGGTGTGTACATGTGTACACTCACAGACATAGTCACGGGTAAGACAGAGACCTTCTCTATCAACAGATATTAAATAAATAAATAAATGAATAAATAAATAAATAAATAAATAAATAAATAAATAGATGAATAAATAAATATATAAATAAATAAATACATAAATAGATAAATAGATAAATAAATAAATAAATAAATAAATAAATAAATAAATAAATAAATAAATAAATAAATAAATAAATAAATAAATAAATAAATAAATAAATAAATAAATAAATAAATAAATAAATTGGTATTAATAGTTTACCCACTCAGTCCTACAAGAACTGAATTGACGATTGGGAAAGCAATGTGAGTTGTAAAACTCCAGAAGAGACGGTCACTTCACGCGGTCTATTTCACTCGAATTACCTGGCACCTGCTTGCTTTCTACTGCGTGAAGTAGGAAATAATACGCCTACACAACGCCTGCCTACAGACGCGCTGATATCATCACTGCAATACCGGAGGCAGAGAACGAGAAACAAATATAATAGTCGTCACATTGGCCACTTCACTATTTCATAATCTGTGACGTCAACATACGTCGAGACGAGGGGGGGGGGGGGGTCGAGTGAATTAGCATCAACATCGTGTTCCCCCTCATAAACCTCCCTCCCCTCGTTTCAGCATAGGGGTTGACTAGGGGTGTTTAACGCCTCTTAGCGACAATAGGAGACTCCATTACATTCACATTAGGCGCGTGGAGGGTCCGCGGGCAACAAGGGATACTCGCTATTACTAATACTAATACACGTCGATGGTGTTCGGAGACTATAGGGAACCAAAGTGGGTGTTGACTGGTTCACACGCGTCTCCCGTTCCTATCTAAATAAGCCGTACTAGATTTTTCGTAAGCGCTACCGCCTGTACCAGAGAACGTACAAGAAGCAAATGCACATTCTAAGAAACTGTGAAGTTTCCTCTTTACAATGATATAAAACACTTTTATTAATCTCAAGTTTATATAGGTATACTTTCGAGTTGAAGTGAACGCTGTTTGTACAGTGCAGTGTTGACAAATCTCAAGTAAAAAACGTATGCATATTTTTATAGCCTACGACCGTGACAACAACTTGCACTTGCATAAGCAATGTGTCTACTGTTGCCATGAATTGTCAAGTACAATAATGTTTCATGGAAATGCCAAAAATATGTTTAAAATTGTATGTTATTGCAACCCGTGAAAACAATCTGGCAACCGCGCTCGGTCGGCAGCCGCCGAGTCCGCCTAATTTGGTGGTATTTTCGACACATTCACACACATATCTCGTACTCATTTAAATTTGGGGTACTTTATTCAGTAACCAACTGACAGGTCATATTGAGCAGTATGAACTGTCGAATAATGTGATGTAATTTGTTTTCATCCTTTTTGCGTGTATCAAAAGATACAGCGAGTTACATTTTCGTTCCATGCTTACTCTTATGGACGCGCGGACCAGTGTGAGCCAAAAACCTTCCCGCCTTCAAAACTTTGGTTCCCTATAGGGTTGGTTTAGTCGCTTTAAATTAGTCCCCTTCTGAAAATCAGTTTTGTTACTGAGTGGGTAGACTCTATAAATACGAATTTATTTATTTATTTATTTACTTGCCCCGCAACGACCATAATAATATACCGGTGCGTTGGTTATAGACGATTGGGTTGGTGGCCAATCAGCGACCGCCGCACGTACGACAGAGCGCGTGGCCACTATGATTACAGTGTACACCAAGCACGTCTCTGATCACCTCCTACTCTGAGCTGTCCGACCGCAACACTAACAAACAAGTCGCCGGCAGCCACAAAAACATATACTTAGATAATCCTAGACGCCACCCCCCTCCATCGCTATGTGACCATCCCTCACCCCCTTGACAACCCGACAATCATATCATATTTATTCATTGCATATTATTTTATTTATAATCAGTCTAATTTGCTACGCTGGGCGGTGGTTACAATGACTATAGGGGGCGGAGCTTTTAAAACTATTTCAAACTTGAAATATATGCACTCGGCCCTCCGGCGAAGAACAGTTATTACCTACAACATGTGGCTTACGCGGGACTCGAACCCACGTCTCTATTAATGGGTGTCCAAGCCCCAACCGCAACAATTGTCAGCATCGTGATCGTATTCGGGATCGCAGTCGTACATTTTCTCATACTAAATCATTATGACATTACGATTTCTTTTTTTTGTGAACAGCCCCATAAGAACCATGTAGGCCTAGATTTCCGGAATGCAAATTATTGCAACATTAAAAAGGAAACAGTAGAACAGGCGAATTGTTCTAATATAGCATTTTAATTTTAATTGTGATAACGGAACAGTGTACATTCCAATAATTTGTCATATTACAATTGCAATCGCGATACACAACTGTAATTGGGGCTTTATACATATTTAGGACCTGCGCTAGATGTCTACACGGGCCTAAGTATAGAAGCTCGGCCGGGCCCGGTATTTCAGGCCCGGGCCCGTACCGGCCCGTACTGAGTAAGATAATCAAAGCTCGGGGCCGCCTGAAGTGTAATTGGCCCCTAAAAGCCCGTTCAATTGTTAAAGCAGCACGTGGATTTCTATAGTATTTGGCAAGGAATACGAACGACAGGGTGGGAACAAAAAGGAGATTAGATGAAACGAAATTAGTAACTATTGCCAGTCAGTCACCTTGCTTTCATTGCAATTTACAAAAAAAAAAAAATCCCTTCTCTTTCAGTAGCTCCCGTTCAGGCTCAGGCCCGTCTTAAAAAACAAATCAAGGGCCGTACCCGGGCCCACACCCGTGCAGACCTCTAACCTGCGCCTCGACCGCAAGAGCCACGGCGGACCCACTGCCTTGTATTGTATACAAGCAGTGAAAACAAGACTATAACCCCCACTCTCGCATGTTTAAAATAGATAAGACACATTGCCCTTGTCATGTACGGTATGTATGCGTTCCACACAAGTAGACAAGAATAGGACTGAACAAGGGGTGGACAAGCACCTTTCATTATTTATTTATCCTATTCAGTTATGAAAACTGATTTACAAAGGAGGACAATAAATAGAACTAGCCTATGCAAACAATTAATACTAATGAAATAATAAATTGTAATAATAACAAAAACAAGACAAATTACTGTACTAAAAAAAAATCAAGAATAGAAATGAACTGAGAAATGGAAAAAATAAAATCAAGTAAAAATGCATTATATTAAATTATATAAATATGAAGGCATATGAAGAAAGAAAAAGAAAATAAAAAAGATAAACTTATTTGTTAAACTAAGTAACTTATTTGTATTAATATCAGTATATTATGTAAATAAAACGAACACATTTATGCATTACACTTTATCAAGAATGTTTACCCGCGACGTAAAACATATAAACGTTTTTAAAAGTGTAAACGATCCCTGGACAAACACGTATTTTACTTTAACGCTAACAACTCTATGCACTCATTTTTTATCCGATATGGTTGGTTATACTGATCGTAATTTACCATTAACGTACGCTGTCTATATTGATTTGTAAATTAAATTCAGTCAAAAAATAATAGCAATAGAATAGGGTGAGTGTAGTGTAGGACAGTTGTTAGATAGATAAATATATGTTCTTTTAAACCCCAGTATTCGCATTGTGACTGTGGAAAACCTTGGAAAAATCCACATACAGAAAGCAACAGCAAAAATATTGGCCATACTACTCAAAAGACAACTCAAAACAGACTCATAGGCAATAACAGGCATCGAATAATATTTCAACTATACGAGGTAGAAACACCTCCGTTGCAAAAGAGCAATCAAATCAAACTTGTTATTGTCATTTGAAGACTACATGACAGATAAGTGAGCCAGCCTACGTAAGTATGCTCATGCTTACGACATTGCAGAGTCAATGGTACCAACTTAATGTTTTACTTCTCTAGTAATTCCTACACCTTCAAAGCTTAAAAATTCCATTCCCATTATATTAGGGACAATTACTCATTCAGGTGTTTACCTGGAACGGTGGGCGTGGCCAAACAGGCCTGTGCACTCTACTATATAAGGGGAAGAGTGAGTTGACGAATGTGTGAAATAAATCTAAGAATCTGTTGGGTTTCGCTGAATTAGCGCGGTTGAAAGGGGACGTAGATAGTGATCCGAGGTCGGTATGCGAATACTTAGTACGTTGAGGCTAGACATAGGTTTATTATATAAACACATTCAAGAAGGGTAGAAAGAAAAAGCTGGCGCTCCACAAAATTGGCAACATGTATTTACCAGTACAGGGGTCAAACCTTGCGATGTGTCGGGGCGGGTGGGGGTCATGTACGTGTTAGTTCTAATTCAGTGTGTTGCTAGAGAGCCGGGTGGCGCCCCGTGGATGTTTACGCGAGTGTACACATGAGAGCTGGAGCACCACGCAGGCAGGCCTGCCAACTGCACGGGCTAAAAATAGTGCGAACAACACCGACTTTCTAACTAACTGTGCTATCTATCTATGTAGTCGAGACGGAGAGCGACATTGCTGGCATTCCTGCCCGACACCTTCGCGTGTCACCAAACACTCGCATAGACTTCATTTAGATACGATAGGGAACTTGCAACTGACCTCACAGCCGAACTACAACAATGTAACAAATGAATCGAGCTGGGTCAAACAACGAGCTGTCAAAATAATAAAATTGCAACATTATGAAGAAAACGAGGTATGGCGATAATAACTGCTCACCAGTTAAAACGTTTAATTATGGGCAACCAAGTTGTGAAAGTTTTGTATGTTTCTTGTTTGTTTTGAAGATTTGTTTTTTTTAATCAGAATATTTTATTGTTTGACAGCTTGTTGTTTGTCCATCGATTTATTTCATTTGTTTCATTGTTGTAAAGCAAGCTTGCAAGAAGCCTATACACAAAATTGAAAATCTGAGAAATCATAGCGCTGTGGTTTGGTCAGCCCTACAGACTGAATGATAAATGTATTTATAATCAGTATGACTGTGATAAAGATTTCCTTAGTAAAATGTTGTATGGCTAGAACAATTCGGCCTGTGCATACACTGTGCATACACTGCTAGCTAACCTACTGAATCCCCCCATAGGTAGGACGGTATGTTGGAAATGTGAAGACTGATTGCCTTGGCTACTT
The DNA here is from genome assembly GCA_945910005.1 of Isoperla grammatica. Classification (NCBI taxonomy): domain Eukaryota; kingdom Metazoa; phylum Arthropoda; class Insecta; order Plecoptera; family Perlodidae; genus Isoperla; species Isoperla grammatica. The sequence continues at coordinate 42,468,118 of OX246744.1, forward strand.
GGAAACATGGGTTGCGATCATGAACTTACAACTATCTGGATGTGCAACATGGTTGGAATACGCGTCTGCGATTCTCATTTCCGGTTTTTGACATTAACGGACATTTTAGCCCCTATCGCTAAGCAATTACACATCAACAGTCACAACAACAATGTGAACAGTGTCAAAATCCTAAACTTAAGGGCTAAAATGGCCGCCCACCGCCTTCTTCCGTGGCTGTTTAATTAGTACATTGATATGTTAGCTGATTCAGGTCCAGTAACGAGGTTACTATTATAAGTCCATGTTGTGATAATACCAAGGAGGTTATATAAAGCACTGGAGGGGCGGTGGCCTATGTTTACGGGCTGTTGCAGTGAAGCCGGTTTTGCGGCGCGCGGCCGAGCGGCGGCCATATTGAGACTGGAAGGATTTCAATGCATGCATCTTTCCCCGCCCCCTCGGCGGCCCCCCGCACGTGACTTTTTCCACGATGTGTCGCTACAGTTTTCGGCGCCCGGCCTTTGGCTACTCGTGGGTATTTTTTTCGACTTTCCACCCCCACCCCTTCACCCCCTCACGACTTGTTTATCTGGTCAAGTGTGCGATTTCGGCGCTCTCGTTTTGCGGTAAAAATTGTAAAAAATTCAAATGTTTTTTTGGGAATTTTTCGGATGCTTTTGATCGCAAGTCAATTGATTGGCGCATCTTTTTGTAAGAATTGTATGAATTTTAATGGTCCCTTTTAAAAGTTACGGGCACTTAAACTCGAAAAATTTGCGAAATTTGGATTTGACGGATCTGGTACGTTTTTAACGCGTCACATTCAAACAGCTCTGCCCGTCGAACCAAACGAGATATAACGTTCGTTTTTGTTTCGTTACCGACGCTTACCATCTGGGTAACTGGAATTTGGAAATTTTTTGGATTCGTCCCAGAACTTTCGTCAATCAAATTGTGTACATTTGGTAAAGTGCGTTTTTAAAAAGCGCGTGTAACACTTTGTTTCCACATTTTTTGTTTGAAAATTTTCTCGACTTTTTCATTTTGATAAATAACCACTAATCTTGATTATTAACGAAGCGATTTTTAAATTTCGTCCCGGATGCTTAGTTATGGGCACTTTTCCATTAATTCTACACGGTTTCAGTTTTGATTTTTTTGCTTCAAGTTGGTACTTTCGAAATGGTTTTTTTTTCTTTAGGCCGATGCTGAACCCTTGCCCGTACAGGGGCATGAAAAAACATTTTCGAAAAGTCACCTCTTTACCGAATGACAGATGTTCCCGCAACGCACTTTTCACGGCGTTAAGAAAACACGCATACAAAAGTTTTGTTTTTGTATATTAAAAGGGATTTTAATATACCATCCAACATACATTTGTAATTAGTATTATTAAATGCACATTTGTCTATCCGAAAACGTTACGTTAAAAAATTAGACTTTACGGGTGTCCGAGTTACGGTGCTTTAACGGATTTCACGCGTAGCCGTTTTTTGTCGGAATTTGTCTTTGGGAATTTTTTAAAGTCTTAAAAAAGCATGTCAAAAGCATGTCAAAAATAGTCTCGGACACGGTAAAACGGAAAACGATAATTAGAAAAAATTCCAACATGCTTTTTTAAGACTTTGAAAAATTCCCAAAGACAAATTCCGACAAAAAACGGCTACGCGTGAAATCCGTTAAAGCACCGTAACTCGGACACCCGTAAAGTCTAATTTTTTAACGTAACGTTTTCGGATAGACAAATGTGCATTTAATAATACTAATAACAAATGTATGTTGGATGGTATATTAAAATCCCTTTTAATATACAAAAACGAAACTTTTGTATGCGTGTTTTCTTAACGCCGTGAAAAGTGCGTTGCGGGAACATCTGTCATTCGGTAAAGGGGTGACTTTTCGAAAATGTTGTTTCATGCCCCTGTACGGGCAAGGGTTCAGCATCGGCCTAAAGAAAAAAAAACCATTTCGAAAGTACCAACTTGACGCAAAAAAATCAAAACTGAAACCGTGTAGAATTAATGGAAAAGTGCCCATAACTAAGCATCCGGGACGAAATTAAAAAATCGCTTCGTTAATAATCAAGATTAGTGGTTATTTATCAAAATGAAAAAGTCGAGAAAATTTTCAAACAAAAAATGTGGAAAAAAAGTGCTACACGCGCTTTATAAAAACGCACTTTACCAAATGTACACAATTTGATTGACGAAAGTTCTGGGACGATTTCAAAAAATTTCCAAATTCCAGTTACCCAGATGGTAAGCGTCGGTAACGAAACAAAAACGAACGTTATATCTCGTTTGGTTCGACGGGCAGAGCCGTTTGAATGTGACGCGTTAAAAACGTACCAGATCCGTCAAATCCAAATTTCGCAAATTTTTCGAGTTTAAGTGCCCGTAACTTTTAAAAGGGACCATTAAAATTCATACAATTCTTACAAAAAGATGCGCCAATCAATTGACTTGCGATCAAAAGCATCCGAAAAATTCCCAAAAAAACATTTGAATTTTTTACAATTTTTACCGCAAAACGAGAGCGCCGAAATCGCACACTTGACGAGATAAACAAGTCGTGAGGGGGTGAAGGGGTGGGGGTGGAAAGTCGAAAAAAATACCCACGAGTAGCCAAAGGCCGGGCGCCGAAAACTGTAGCGACACATCGTGGAAAAAGTCACGTGCGGGGGGCCGCCGAGGGGGCGGGGAAAGATGCATGCATTGAAATCCTTCCAGTCTCAATATGGCCGCCGCTCGGCCGCGCGCCGCAAAACTGGCTTCACTGCAACAGAGGCCACCGCCCCTCCAGTGCTTTATACTAGGAAAACGCTCCGCGTTGACAGATGAGCGATTTTTTCAATGTATCAAATCAAATAAATCATTTGCATAATATCATATTACTTAAAAAAAAAAAAAAAACACCTTTATAATAAACATATGATTTTTTTACAAGATGGCGGATCAAGTTACAACCTTATAACTTAAGTATATTATTTCTTGATATGTTGCTAATAAATGCACGAAATATTATTCAAATCCGTTAAGAAGTTTTCTTTAAAGAAATTAAAACCTTCAAGTTGATGGATTTCCGCATAATTTCATTCGACCGTGGTCTACTCAATAGGCTCTAATTCATAAACTATTAAACCTATCAGTGTATGGAAAGTTTCATAATGTAGAAACAGACTATATCTAAAATGTAATATTGTTTAATCATACAATAACTCGCATTTAAACTATAATAATAGCTTTTTAAATTGTCGACCAAGTTTGTTGTTATTTTCTGCATGTTTGCCGTGAAGTCATAAAACATAACACGTCATTGTAGCCATTCTATGATAGCTATCAAAATTCCAAATACATAGTGAGAAAGGTCTGACTGCGTAAGCCATTTCGGCAGCATACTATGTGCATCTAACTTCAATGGTCCGCAAATGCGAATCATATCGGTGGAACACTGTAAAAATGAAGAAAATGTCTGCCGTAAATAAACAATATTTTTTTATAACATAGCCGTTAAAGCTAAAATTTTGAAACTATTGTCAAGTGTTAGTATCATTTATGTGAACCTAGAAGCAAAAAATTATATTTATCCGTGTGCAAATGGTTATTTAATTCAATAAATTAAAAAACATGTTATTCAGTTATTAATTTTTTGTAGGTTGGCATCTTACGTCATTGTACCCATTCTATGACAGCTATCGAGATTCCAAATAAAAATGAACATGTATAATTACGTACGCTATGTTTGGTGTAACATATGTACATCTAACTGCAATAGTCTCTAAATGCGAATCATATCGGTGGAACACTGTAAAAATGAAGAAATTATTGTAGTAAATAAACAATATTTTTTTATAACATGGCGGATAAACTTACAGTTTTTAAACTTTTGTCAAGTGTTGGTATTGTTGATGTCAATCTACAAGTGAAACATCATTTAAATCCTTTCGTTAGTTTTCATTTAATTAAATAAATAAACAATTTTTGTTTTTCAGTAATTAATTTTTAGTCGGTTGGCATCTTGACGAATTTTGCTGGTTATGTTAACAGCATCGAGTTTAGTGGTCATGAACGTTGCCCGAAAATTTCAGCCAAATACGTCAAGCCGTTTGACCTGTGCGCGACGAACAAAATTTAGCGCACATACAGACATACATACATACATACAGACACACAGACAAAGCGCCAATCGAGTTGTATGGAGAGATTCACTCCGCTTCGCTACGCTCATCTAATAACCTCCTTGGATAATACTTGATACTTTTGTCCGTATACAACTTTGTGCCGAAACTAGTGATACGAAGGGGTGGGGGGTAGTAAAATTGCTTCTACTTACGATTCAGGTGGTGCCCGCAACCCCGCCTGGTAGACCGAGGCAAAGAGCTGGAATCAAAAGAGAAAACACTTTGTTATGGAGTGTTGAAGTGCATTGTGAAAAGTGAACAGTATCGAAAAGGGTTGGAGAGTTCGGGATATAAAAAGATCTTGACAAGAAAGTTAACCATGTATCGCTGCGCGGGATAAGAACTACTCCCGGAAGGAATAACTACGTGCCGGAACAACTCCCACACGGAACAAGAGCACACGATTGCCGAACAGTGCTGCGTTGTCAAATTTCTTAATAATGTGGCCTTGACAGTAGCTCTACAGCATAGATTAGCGGAAAATGGTTCTACAGCCGGAAGTTACCGTTATTTAGAAATAACTTGAGAACGCCGAACAATATTGAAAATGTGATAAGTACGCACGATGTGTTTTCGTAAGAACTACAAATTGGATCAAAAGAGTTTCAAATATTGTAAGGATTGTTATTCGGGCAACTAATTACTAATTATTTGTATTAATTATTTCATTAGTTTTCTCAATATCAAGACAAACCGTAACGATTAAAAAGTTGAAAACGTTTTTGATCTAGTTATTTGTTTTTATGACACCACACCCTTGTTATTAATCATCCTTTTAAACATTGCGATTACTAGTGATGGTTTGCAGGAACCTTCCTAAACAATGTACTTGGCGGCCATACTGACGTGCTATGTTTGAGTATGTTGCCATGGAGAAACAGTCGAAGCCAATTGTAGTGGAAACCAAAAACTAATTTCATTAGGATATTAGTTTATTTTCTTTAAATAAAATTTATTTGTTTGTGAATTTGTGATTTTTATCTCAATACGTATTTTTAATTTAAACATTGCTTTTTGCAATTTAAAAATCCTACCCGCTCATCTTCTTTAATGATTAATGACGCCAGTATAGCAGCTGTGACGTCACATGCCAACTATCAATACGGCTATTTTTAACATTTTGTTATTCCGATGTGTATCATCATGATTTAATAATATTTCTCGATACTAACGAGAGAATAGGCTCATATAGGTCTCTCACGCCAAGAAGTAAGATACTATCAGGACCGTCCACATTTAGTTTCCAACTTTACAAGCGCGAATCATTAAAGTTTTTCCCGATTATCTAGTAGAATTTGGTTGCGGTATATTTTTTTACGGTAACGCACAAGAAAACGTGCAAGCAGGTTTCCGTCAAAAAACTTGACGCAACCAAATTGTATACTAGAATTAGTTAATCGGGAAAACGTTAGTAATTCGCACTTGTTAAGTTGGAAACTAATTGTGGGCGGTCCTGACTCCCCTGACACTATCTTACTTCTTGGTGTGAGAGGCCTTTATTAGATCATGTATGTGTATACATCAACAACTTAATCATAATGCAAACGTAACGGATTCCAGATGTGTCATTTTTTCCTGCGAATTGTGTGTTGGCAGCATCACCGCTCTGTGATCTTCGGAACTGAATCACGTGGGAAATGTTCCGCCCGCCGTGTGCATCATGGGAGAGTTATTCCGGCCGGGCGTTGTTCCGCGTAGAACCTCGCACCGTTGAGTGAGTAATATAGGGTAGAGGCCCCACGCCATCGGCAGTTAGTCTACCGCCTTTTGCTGCCCAACATACTTTAGTCGGGTAGTACAAGTTCGCCAAGCGACGCCGCGATGACGGAGCCTGATTGGTCGGCTACTTCGCCGAAGATATACGAAGACAGCCGAAAGCTCCGTCATCGCGTCGCTTGGCGAACTTCTACCACCCGACTAAAGTATGTTGGGCAGCATAAGGCGGTAGACAAACTGCTGATTGCGTTGCGACTCTACCCTATATTGCTCGCACAGCTTCTGCTGACGCTGACATTACATCATCACATCATCCAGACAAACAGCCGCGTCAGCAAACTGCCTGGGAACCGAGACGAGAATGCTGCGAACACGATCGCTCGGCATCGAACCGGAAGTTGCCGACCAATCACGGACGTCGTTGTGTCTTTCTCGTCCAATCAGTGCTCGGCTTGTATAACCGGCGTCGAACAAGATACTCGGAATACGATAAAGAGCATTATTATAACTATTCATAGTTCCCACGTGACGTCACAGCGGCCATGATTGCGACACAATTGATGAGGACCAATCCCATATCATTGGCAAATACTATTCAAATTTAATAAACAAGCCTAACTTAGAATGTAAAAAGTAAACATAAGTAATACAAACATTTAAAAAATCACACATCAATTTTATCTCAAAAACAGGCTGAATTTTAAAGAACTAAGAATGTATGTGTTCTACCACAACAGCCTTCAATTGTTTCTCCATGGCAACGTCAAAGAATGATCACAAATGTGGCCGCCACGCGCAAAGATGTGACGTACGTGCAACCTATGAATACTGGCCACGCCGTAAGAAGCAAAAGGTGTCACCTAAAATTCTGAGAAGAGACGGTCGCTCCACACGGTTTATTTCAACGGGATAGCCCGATACCTGCATTGTTATTGTCCACCGCATTGACTGCACCAACCGTGAATGGAATGCGACCCCACCACGTCTGACAACATGCGACCGATATTATCACTACAATAACTGAGGCAAGAGAACGGGATGCAACTACATTTAGGTTGGTAGTTGTCACATGCGTCACTTCACTATTACATAATCCGTGACGACAACACCTTGCAAGTTAACACGACGAGACTATACATATATTGTTGCACATTTGGAACTCCACCACAAACAGTTGTCTTGTGAGTTAAAGAACAGACGGAATTAAATTAAATTTGTATTTATAGAGTCAACCCACTCAGTAAACAAGAGGGTTTTCAGTGGAGGACTTTAATTTAAAGCGACTGAACCAACCCTGTAGACTCCGAACACCATCGACGAGTGAGCGATAACCCACCAAAGATCGATATGTCAAATATGAAACACATGAATCAGTGATTGGACAGTGGGAACACCTGCGGACAGATGCCAGAATCAACAAGGCCGATTCAGAACAACTTTGAATTTATTGACGTTTGACGTTTGGACGTTTTGGACGTTTGGATGGTGGCAATAAGGTACAGTTTCCTTTTGCTTGACAATCTCGGCCGGACAGTGTGAAGTATGATACGAATACAGATGTGATGGATGTGTTGCTGAAGGCAGAACGTTTGGAAAAAGAATGAAATGGCCCGAAGGCAGAAGGAATTTAGAGTGATATTAGTATGAATTTAATAGAAGAGGCTGGGTTTACAACTACTAGGAATAAAATAGGTAAGTTCAGGAAGGGTCCGGGGAATGAATAGAGGTACTACCTCACCCGTCTTTTCTTGGCAAAGAGGGGAAGGCGAATGTTGCGGTGGCGTCCACATGCCTTTGGGTTGGGAGGCCTGAATTCAAGGGTGTTTATGCTCGCGACTGGACGGAGAAATCTATCATGAGGGTTGGGCATAAAGTCCAACTGTGACCTCACGAGAGGGTTTGGGTGCTGTGATAAAGATTTAAAGAATTTAAGGGATCGATCCTGAACCAGCGTGTTGCTTCACATCTGCAAGGTTGTTTAGCGACGACTGTACTGTGTGCGTGTGTGTGTAGCTCGTAGCTTTGCCTGGTGACCGTATAGAGCTAGTGTCGCAGCTTGGCCTGCACACAGTGTACATGTGCCAAATTACATTATGCTAATTCCGATATCCCAACAACGCCAAGGTTCCCGCTTAGCTCGTTCAGACTAGTTGCAACTAAGAAACACTCACATACTGTAGTGACATCGGGGGAGAGTAGGCCTACACGAGGCACTTACAGGCCTACCACAGGGCACGGATATACAGTAGGAGCGTTCGGCAGTAGCCATTTTACCGCTAAAACATGCGTATAAACTTAAACTCCTCACTCCTAAACCGATAATAGGAATTGTCTCTAATTTTACGTCCGAGTATAGAAGTGTCAAATTGATGACTTTCATTACGAAAACACAAGATATTAATCTTGAAAGTGTATATAAAAAATGATATATATAAATTTGAACACAATGTAGTTTCAATGTGTACAAATTTATATATTATATCATTTTTTAAATACTCTTTCAAGATTAGTATCTAAATCTCTAATCTCTAATATTTTCTAATTGGTTTTTTGTTAAATTCATAGCCTAATTTATTGTCCATCTATGGAAATCGGTTTTATAACCGAATAGGATCGGCATTAAATAAAAAATAAATAAATAAATAAATAAATAAAAAATAAATAAATAAATAAATAAATAAATAAATAAATAAATAAATAAATAAATAAATAAATAAATAAATAAATAAATAAATAAATAAACAAAATTAAATAAATAAACAAACATGAGCGTGCACTTGCACTTTGCACTTGTGACCTGTTGTCAATAAATAATAATAAAAAAAAAAAAAAAAAAAAACCTCTGTGCCGGTGTGCCAGGCAAGTTTTGTGTGTGTGGGGGGGGGGGGGGGGGGGGGCTAACGAGCCACCTGTTTATCGAGCGCGACCAAAGATCGTGAACACAGAGTTATACCACTGTCGTTATGTTGACTGTTGATTAGTCATTGACTGTCTGTCTGTCTGTCGTAGCTTAGCGCGCTTGCTATACTATAATTAGGTCGTGCCTCGTGCCTGTTGTGCATGGCGCTACCTCAACATACCTTTTATAAAGTATAGTCATGCTTAAGAAGTTAAGAGTTACGACAGCCGGGTTCCCGATTTCCGTTTATTAAAATTGCTTTAAAATGTGTTCAAATTTTCCCAAATGTAAATTTCAAAATATGTCATCCTGTTGAGAATTTAGTTCTAGTATGAATGTTTCTTTGTTTCAATCAATATTTTCGTTTTTCAGATGTTCTTAATTACATTTTTGTAATGTGATGTTACTGGACACCTTTCACACCTAATTAAGAACATCTACAAAACGGAAATATTTATTGGAATAAAAATACATTCATAAGAAAGAGCATAAAATTTCCTATAGGATGACAGATTTTGACTTTCTTTCTAAAAAACAATGTAAAACCATTTCGATATCGGGTGTTCCACAAGGTAGGCGAACATACAGCTGTAACTAAAGTACTCACATGCTTAGCCTAAGACATAGCCGGGTCCAATTGTACCAACTCTATATTCTACTTCTCTAGTTCTTACCATCTAATTGAAACATGTACATTGTAGGGATAATTTACGACCTTCCGTTGGCTACCTGGAACGGTGGGCGTGGCCAATTAAGCTTGTGGACTCTACTCACTAGGAAAACGCTCTGTTTGACGCGTTGATAAGCGAGCGCGTCAATATCTACGAACTTTCTGGCGAAAAGTTTTCAATGCTAATACAAACAACAATTAACAACAATTCAAGAATGCGCATTGCAAAAATTGTTCTTATTTCCATGGCTATTATACTTTCCGACATTGTTGTATGCAGTGCAATGTGCGTTGCTAAGAATTTTCGTGGTCATGTTTTCAACACGGTCCGCCACCGTTACTAACACTTATTGACAGCAATAGAAATGTAATTTCTGCCTCTAATACGTATTGGATCGCGTTTACATTAGTATATTCGTGACCGGACAAAAATTTACTATAAGATAGCCACCTCACATTTTGCCGTTACTGCGTTTTAGAAAAATATTTTCGAGTAACTTTCGTGTAACTTTGCCAATATTTATCAAAGCGCCATTACATTAACATATTCGTAATCGGAAAAATCTGTAAAAAAATCTGGCTATCTCACATTTTGCCGCCATTTTGTTTCAGAAAAATATTTTGCAGTAACTATGGTGTAACTTTGTAACTTTTCAAACGATTTTGGCTCAAAACTATACACCTTCAATCCACATCGAGGCTTGTGGATGGTCTAAATTTCAAGTTGATCGGACTTTCCGTTCGACCGCTATCGACGGACATAAAAACAAAACAAAAACAAACAAACAAAAAAACAGAACGAAGTGCCATAAGAGTCAAGTGGAAACGCTCGCTTCGCTCGCTTAATAATGTCGTCGTACAACACTTCGGTAATGCTTTCGTCATCAATCAATGACGTGTTTACGGTCTCGGCCAACCCGATTAGCCACGGCCACTGGTTGGCTGCCGCTCACCCACCCGTGACGGAAGCGTTACCGAAGATGCTGTACGACGACTGTACTGTATTTACGAATGTGTGAAATAACACCAGAAATCTGTTGGTTTTCTCTCAATTAGCGAGCATGAAAGGGGCAGCGAAGGATCTGAGTGAGTCAGAATGAGATTAGCTGCTCGGGATTGATTCTGGATGAATATTGGAACACTAGGATTACTGTGAGACTGGTAATCCGATCAATACTGAAACGCAGCATTTGTAATTTCCCACATTGTTTTAAACGTTTCGTTCTACAGTCTAGTTCCAGTGCTTGTTTTACTTTAGACCATGTCAGCCCACTAATGGATCCGGTCTATACCCGGCTTGTAGGCGACCCGTTAGAATCACACGGCCCACGTACATTGGTGTGTCGAGTCTACCAAGACAACTGTTGCATTCTAGCTACGATCATCATACCCTCTAGTTAACTGTTGCATTCTACGATCATCATACCCTCTAGTTAACTGTTGCATTCTACGATCATCATCATACCCTCTAGTTAACTGTTGCATTCTACGATCATCATACCCTCTAGTTAACTGTTGCATTCTACGATCATCATACCCTCTAGTTAACTGTTGCATTCTACGATCATCATACCCTCTAGTTAACTGTTGCATTCTAGCTACGATCATCATACCCTCTAGTTAACTGTTGCATTCTACGATCATCACACCCTCTAGTTAACTGTTGCATTCTACGATCATCATACCCTCTAGTTAACTGTTGCATTCTACGATCATCATACCCTCTAGTTAACTGTTGCATTCTACGATCATCATACCCTCTAGTTAACTGTTGCATTCTACGATCATCATACCCTCTAGTTAACTGTTGCATTCTACGATCATCATACCCTCTAGTTAACTGTTGCATTCTACGATCATCATACCCTCTAGTTAACTGTTGCATTCTACGATCATCACACCCTCTAGTTAACTGTTGCATTCTACGATCATCATACCCTCTCCTCTAGTTAACTGTTGCATTCTACGATCATCATACCCTCTAGTTAACTGCTGCACTCTACGATCATCATACCCTCTAGTTAACTGTTGCATTCTGCGATCATCATACCCTCTAGTTAACTGTTGCATTCTGCGATCATCATACCCTCTAGTTAACTGTTGCATTCTACGATCATCATACCCTCTAGTTAACTGTTGCATTCCACGATCATCATACACCCTCTTGTTAACTGTTGCATTCTGCGATCATCATACCCTCTAGTTAACTGTTGCATTCTACGATCATCACACCCTCTAGTTAACTGTTGCATTCTACGATTATCATACCCTCTAGTTAACTGTTGCATTCTACGATCATCATACCTTCTAGTTAACTATAATAAAATTTGCCACTAGATTTAGGTTGGTAGTTGACACGCGCGTCACTACACTATTACATGATCCGTGACGACAACACCTTGCAAGTTAATTTGACGAGGCTATACAATACCTAGGCAAGAGAACGAGATGCAACTAGATTTAGGTTGGTAGTTGTCACACGCGTCACTTCCCTATTACATAATCCGTGACGACAACACCTTGCAAGTTAATGCGACGCAACTATAGTGGTATAATACCGCAGATCAGAGAGAAGAGAATGCTGTTTGTAACCCAACCTCCATCCTGCCTGCCTGCCTGTCAGCTTAGTATGCGCGGATGTCGATCGTGCCCTATTATTGACTCACTCAATCATGTTCGACTAATCGAGTTGTGTGCGTCGTCGAGTGTATAACGGTAATCGACCCTCGTATCGCGCGCGAACAGGTTGACGCGGCTCTTGGAACGAGAAGTACAGGTTCGAATCCCGCCACCTGTAACTGTCATACAAACTCTCGGCATCCATCTAACAAGTAGTATCACCTCTAAAGTTGCCTCAAACTAAGTAAAATAAATAAAATAAATAAATTCACATTTAGAGTCTACCCACTCAGTAACTAAACTGATTTGCAGTGGGGGACTTTAATTTAAAGTGACTAACTAAACCAATCCTGCAGGCTCCGAACACCATCGACGAGTGAGCGATTACCAAACAAAGATCGATATTTCAAATACGAAACATATGAGTCAATGATTGGACAGTGCGAACACCTGCGGACAAATGCCAGAATCAACAAGGTCGATTCAGAACAACTTTGAATTTATTGAGTGCTTCGTTGCTAGGACGGCTCCAGAGTCACCGGTTACTTATTCCTAAGACAAGAAGTAATGGAATTGAATCCTTAATAGAAGTTAAAAAACTTCTGCCTGAACCGGGATGATTTGCAACCTTCGGTTGGTTACCTGCAACAGTGGGCGTGACCCATGAGACTTGTACACACTCTACTAAGCGAAAGACTACCTTTTCGAATGTGTGAAAGAACGCCAGGAACCTACTGATTCTCATTGAACCAGCGTGCATGAAGGGGACAATGAAAATAAGGACCCGAGGTCGGTTCCCGGTCGCTGTAGGACCGACTGACTTCAGGGTCGTCAAGCCGAGAATGAAAACAGGAAACCCATCCCATGTCAGTTCTGACCGCAGCGAGTGGGACCATTGGCGGGACTGTCCAGCCAGCCAGCCACAAGAACAAGATAGGAGGGTCATTGCTCGAGACACGCTGATAAGGTGTGTGCGAGAGAGAGAGAGAGAGAGAGAGAGAGAGAGAGAGAGAGAGAGAGAAATTCATTGCACATTGCTTGGATAAAATTACTCAAATTCAATAATAGGCTACATCAAAATGACTATAATTTTAATCTAAACGTAACCATTCCTTATGCTTTAGTTTTAGCGTTCTCCAGCGCCGCAGCACCATCAAGCGCCCACGATTACGGAATATAAGACATGAAATTAAAATAATAATGATTCTTAAGTTTTTGTACATAAGGTGTAATATACACTATACAGTCTGTTTAGCGGAAAATACGAGCTTTCTTTCAACACTGATATTTTGAAACCGCCGCCATAATAACTGAATGCTAGATATGCCCGAACGAAAAGGTCCGTAATCTCAAGCACGCTTGAAACACGAAGGTCCGCTTGATCTCCGCCTGGCGGAGGCTAGTCGAACTCGCAAGTTGGGAGTTCGCCGACATCAAGTTGACCTTGGAGTTTCGGACCGCTGGCCGAGGTCTACTTGATTGCCGCCTAGCGGCTAGCCGTATAACTCCTAACTTCGCAAGTTATACCAAGATCCACTAAATCCCCTGGCGGGGTGTCGTCGAACTTCGCGCGAGCGCGCGCTACTAGCGATCTAGTGGACATTGGTGTTTTCAATAAGTAACGGACCAACCCGTGCACGCCCTGGCTTCAACAAGTAACGGACCAACCCGTGCACGCCCTGGCTTCAACAAGTTTCGGACCGTGGATGACTAAACCAAAGCATCTGTAAGGTTGTTTGGTGACGGCTTTACAACACGTCATTGTCGGGGGTGGCAGCATGTGTCGGGGGTGGCGGCATACGGCAACAATTCACCCCCGGATCGATCCGCTAATCGGTGGCTGCAACTTGAAAGGTTATTACTGTCTAATGAGTGGTGACCGCAGAGCATGCGATGCGATACATGTACGGTCTGTTGCAATAACATTAGCTTCGTTGACACTACATGTACGGTCTGTTGCAATAACATTAGCCCGTTGATAATAGATGTAACATTCGCGCGTTGACACAATTCATAGGGGCGACGTGTAATGCCTGTTGCAAAAACATTTGACCGTTCGACAAAGTTATAGCGTCGAGGCTGAGGTTAAGTTACCCCTATAGGCTATAAGTTACCCCAATTCGTCTCATACATACGACTAGGGATGAAAAAAACCCAGCTATTTTCCTAAACGTTTAATCCCATAAACTGATCGCGTTTAAACGCCCCCCCCCCCCCCCCACAAAAAGATCTGTTAAAAAAATCGGGATTAATAGTAGTCCCACCACTTCATAAATGATCCCCCTTGTACTCACTCACAGCTGCAAAGAAGACACTTGAAGTCTTGTAGATACTTGGAGCAGTGATGAATGAAAATCATTACCCCCCCCCCAGCAACTCAGATGTCCATCTAACCAAAACATTTTGAATGTAAACAATACTAGTTTACGGATCAAACCGATGACAAAATCACAATAATTTATGATATTCCTGTTTTATTTATATCAAACTTGACTAACAGAGGTGACAAATTTTATAACTTCTAACCCACCACTACACGTTTAACCTTCCCATGTCTACTTACGACGAGTCCAATACTGGTCCGTCGTCCATTTTGATTCTGGCATCTGTCCGCAGGTTTTCGCACTGTCCAATCACTGATTCATCTGTTTCGTATTTGACATATCGATCTTTGATTGGTTATCGCTCACTCGTCGATGGTGTTCGAAGCCTACAGGGTTGGTTTAGTCGCTTTAAATTAAAGTCCCCACTGGAAATCAGTTTAGTTACTGAGTGGGTAGACTCTAAATGTGAATTTATTTATTTAATTTATGATACTTGTATCTTGCGATCCGGCCGGGAGTCGAACACGGTACCATACAATTGCGTTGCACGCAACGCAACGCAACACAACGCAACGCAACGCAACGCAACACAAGAATGAACCTCGCACGATTATCGACCGAGTTGCAGTGAAACACAATCGCGCAATTACTACGATTGGATATTGAATACAACAGAAAGAAATTTGCGGTGGGGTTTTAATGAAGTGAGAGGGGGGTGAGGGGGGGGGGAGTACGACCCAAGTAACCTCCCCCCCCTTCCTCCCAAACAACTTTGAGGTTTACCGAAACTCCGCCAGAGGTTAATTAAGCGAGCGAAGCGAGCGTTTCCACTTGACTCTTATGGCACTTCATTCTGTTTTTTTTTGTTTGTTTGTTTTTGTTTTTGTTTTTTTTTTTTATGTCCGTCGATAGCGGTCGAACGGAAAGTCCGATCAACTTGAAATTTGAACCATCCACAAGCCTCGATGTGGATTGAAGGTGTATAGTTTTGAGGCAAAATCGTTCGAAAAGTTACAAAGTTACACCATAGTTACTGCAAATTATTTTTCTGAAACAAAATGGCGGGAAAATGTGAGATAGCCAGATTTTTCTAGAGATTTTTCCAGTTAAGAATATGTTAATGTAATGGCGATCTGATAAGTATTGGCAAAGTTACACGAAAGTTACTCGAAAATATTTTTCTAAAACGCAGTAACGGCAAAATGTGAGGTGGCTATCTTATAGTAAATTTTGGTCCGGTCACGAATTTACTAATGTAAACGCGATCCAATACGTATTAGAGGCAGAAATTACATTTCTATTGCTGTCAATAAGTGTTAGTAACGGTGGCGGACCGTGTTGAAAACATGACCACGAAAATTCTTAGCAACGCACATTGCACTGCATACAACAATGTCGGAAAGTATAATAGCCATGGAAATAAGAACAATTTTTGCAATGCGCATTCTTGAATTGTTGTTAATTGTTGTTCGTATTAGCGTTGAAAACGTTTCGCCAGAAAGTTCGTAGATATTGACGCGCTCGCTTATCAACGCGTCAAACAGAGCGTTTTCCTAGTTATTGATTGATTTATTGTGTTGACGACCTACTCGACAACTATGATCATATGACGTCGAGGGGTCTTTGGAGGAAACGGACAAATATTCCAATAAACCTTGATATCAGAGTAAAGTCCAGTCTTACAACAATGTCCCAATAACTACTTATTCGTCGAATAGCTTGTTGTCTCCATGACAACCACCAATCAAAACCCTTGAAATCCTCTAAATAGCTTAATTGCTACAAATAACTTTTCTATTTTAGGAGATTGTTAGACCGGCCGTAATACCAAATAGGTCTTATAATAGGAACGATCTCCGGGTTTTTCGAGGCGATTTGAATTGTTCAAACTGATATGAATGCAAGCCTCACCGAAGACATCATATTGTATGCGTTTATGCGTTTTACGTTTGCCTATTTGTATTTCTAGGCACCATTTCTATTATTTTTTTGTATTGACATGGCCTATATACATATTCAGTGTAATTTAATTTCAGTTATAATATGGTTTCTATCATTGTTCTGTGTCGATTGGCAACAGCTTTGGCTACAGAGACCGACAATGTTAATAAAAAATGTTCTACTACAGTAGAGTTCCGCGGGAGTTAACACCATGGCCACACCATTTCCACCCGTTTTGGACACCCGTACATACGTTGAAAGATAAGCTACCCCGGGATTTCTTGTTTTCCTAGAACAATCGGACCTCATCGCCTTGAAGAATGTGTTGTGTGTATTCAGTCATTTGAATTCCTTGTCCTTTGCTCGAGTTTGAATGGAGATCATTGCTCGACTGGACTTTGCTCTCTAGGGGTGTACGTAGACAACTACCTAAAAGGTTGGTGTAAACTCTTTATGATAGAATCGAGTGACACAAAGAGAAACACGCAGCGCCAATAATTGGAAATAATTCCGTATAAAAACAAAGGGTGGCGAGAGGGGGGGGGGGGGACGCTGGTCGATGTGTAACATGTAGGTGCACGCACTGACCACGCCCCCTCGTCTAGACGTGGGGCAGACTGCGGTGTCTCCCACACAGTCTGGTCGGCAGGTCACGTGGGATGTAGACAGTACACTCGCGGACACGCGTAAATTCAGGGTAGGAAACTTGTCCGAACATTCATAGTCGTCCTCTACCCCTAGGGGCGCTGGTGGTTGCCACGTGACAGTTCATTGTTTTGAATTTCCCATATAGGTAGTATTCACGTGACGTCACATCGGCCATATTGGAGGCCACCTATTTCAAGTTTCATTTAGCTGTCAATAGAAAACGAATAATATTGTTTACGGGGAAATATGAGAGTTTGAACACGTATATCCCCCGATAAAGTGTACGGAAATATATCCCCAGATAAAGTGTACGGAAATGTTTATGTGTGCCGTTGTAAACAACAAAAAGAGTGGCCGTAATAAGAGAGTTTATTTATGTGGCTTCTCAGTAGCAAACCAAAGTTAGAGAACAGTTGAACTTCAACCAAATGCCAGCTGGAACACTGTAACAATGAACTACCAATCACATGCCGTTGTGTCCTCCAATGTGGCCACCATGCGCAATACGTGAATACACCCTATAGAAAACAAATCCTTAGCAACAAGGGGCGCCTCTAGGTGTAGAGGACGACTATGAATTCCAGCCCTATGTCCGTATCCACAGTCGTCCCCTAACCCTAGGGAGGGGCGCCCGTAGTTTCCAGGTAATAGCTAAATGCATGTTTTTATCCATATAAAGAAAACAAATACTTAGCAACAACGGGCACCTATAGCAAGCGAGGAGACGACTGACTACGTTTACCACGCGAGCCCAGCTCGTGCTCGTAAGCTCGAGCTCAATAGCTCGGTATTCGTTTACCACGGACTTTGAGATCGTACTAAATACTCAGGTCTGCAGGGCGATTCTCTAAGATGCGCGGTAAATTTAACCTTAACGACACTTGTACTAAACTTACCACACGATAAGCTACCGCGCGATTCCCAACTACCATTTCATAACGTTCGATAACCGTATCGAAAGGACGTAGCCGTTGCAGCAGAGCAGCGCCTGTTGTATATTAGTTTGTGGATGTTTTCGAGATGGCTGTGTACACTATAGAAAGTTAACCAATGACAACGCGTGAATAAATGGAACGTTTGCCATTGGGTGCGTTTGATTTCCGGACACCTTCTGCACTTTTTTCACTTATTGCAGCATTAGGGTTCGTTTGATTTACCGGCACCTTTTGTACTTTATGCCATGTATCCCATGAAATAACATGGAGTGAGTGCAAAGAGTATAAAAGGTGTAGCAAATCAAACGAACCTAGTGTTTGAACTTAGAAGTAGGCCTAGGGTTCTAGGCCTACCCTACGTGCCGTGACGGCACGGCCAAACTAGGAAAGTAGGGTTATGATACAAAATTACTTCTAGACTTTTGTTACATAACTACAAATTATATTTCCTTACTCACAAACATATTTTTAAATATAAATATCGTATATTTGTATCGATACACACAACAAATTTCTATAATCAATTAGTTCAAATGCTGAAGTGAACATGAGACGGCTTGAAAAGTCCGCCATGTTTTCTTATCGCACGTCTAAAGGCAGGGTTTTGGAGCGCGCTTCTTTTAACGTAGGTGGTAACGATCTTTGTCGATAAAACACGGTAGAGAATCGCTAACTCAATGCGGTAAGGCTCGTAACGTCAAAAACGGGCGTTCAATTTACCATGGACCTTAGAGAATCGCCCTGCTGGTTCGTGCTGAAAAAGAAGGCGTGGTTAACCGCTTGCTAAACGTACGTATGTACACAGTTCGGTCCGCATGTGTTTATCACTCAATTTGAGATCGCACGGAGCGTGCTGGCTCGGCTTCTTCACCGAGCTGAGTTGGGTTCGAGCATAGGTGTTTATCAGACAAATTCAGTTCGCATAATGTCCAGCTCGAGCTTATGAGCTCGAGCTGGGCTCGCGTGGTAAACGTAGTCTTGAATTCCAACTTTAGGTCCGTATTCATAGTCGTCTCGTAGGTCTACCCCTAGGTCTATGACGTAAACATCCACAAAGTTGCTGTGGAACAAGAGAAGGTTTCGAACGAATAATATTATCGGACCAAGTCTCAGCTAGAACAGACGCGGCAGATAACGAGGTAGTCAACACTGGGCCATGTTTACTTGTGGTGTGGACGCAGCTACTCGGTTTAGTAGATATCTCTCTGTGTCGGTAATGAGATGTCGGGTCTATTTGCGAGCCCACCACTCACACGCAGCCTATTTACAGAGACCATTAGCCAAGGAAAACATCGGCATACTGGACATTGCTTTCTACACAGGCGAATATTGACTTGTCCTTTGGGTGGGCTGGCATGAACTTATACTACTACTATTACTATGAGGTGGATGGGTGACCACTTTCCTCTGAAACACTACAGTAGAGTTCCGCGGGAGTTTACACCATGGTCACACCATTTTCCTCCCGTTTTGGACACCCATAGATACATTGAAAGATAAGCTACCCCGGGATTTCTTGTATTCCTAGAACGATCGGACCTCATCGCCTTGAAGAATGTGATGAGTGTATTCAGTCATCTGAATTCCTCGTCCTTTGCTCGAGTTTGAATGGAAATTGCTCGACTGGACTTTGCTCTAGGAGTGTACCAAGAAAACTACCTAAAAGGTTGGTATAAACTCCCGCGGAACTCCACTGTAGTTGCCGTTGGTTAGAGTGGATTGGAGGGTTCGAAAGCTTGTGTAACAGCTTCGTTCTTCTCGTCAACTGCTCGGCAGTCCAGGTAAGTGGAGGAACCTACATGACTGGTCAAAGTTACACCGTCCTTTCGGATGGGACGTAAAGCCGATGGTCCCGTTGGTACTTTTCGACAGGAGTAGGCTACGTGCCGGTACCAAGCTTCCCTTCCTCATTATCATTCATCAATCATCACTCATCAGGCTAAAGAGGGCATTGTGTCCTACACTGGCCTTAATAACAATAAAGTAAGAAGGCCGGTGTAGGGCACAAAGCCCTCTTTAGCCTGATGAATGATAATGAGGAAGGGAGGAGGGGAAGCCTGGTACCGGCACGTAGCCTACTCCTGTCGAAAAGTACCAAAGGGAACCATCGGCTTTACGTCCCATCCGAAAGGACGGTGTAACTTTGACCAGTCATACAGGTTCCTCCATCAACTTGGACTGTTGACGAGAAGAACAAAGCTGTTACAAAAGCTTTTGAACCCTCCAATCTGCTCTAACCAACGGTAACTAGTGTTTCAGAGGAGGATGGTCACCCATCCACCTTCTGACCTAGCCCGAGGTTGCTTAACTTCGGTGTTCGTATGGGAACTCGCTAAGCCAGGGGTGCCCAACATACGGCCCGCGGGCCGCATGCGGCCCGCCAAGCCATTTCATCTGGCCCACACCTCCCATTTACATTCTAGTCTCACAACTAAACCCACGAAGAAAACCAATTTTATTTGAAAGCACATTGTTTTGAAATTTATTCGGTGGATATGTGTACGTAGACCAAAGTCTAATTAGTAATCGACCACAGTAAAATCTTGGCAGCTCAGTCATACCTATAGGCCTACTGATACGACACGGCATACGCCGCACTAAAAGTGTCTTGTCAAAAAGGAAAATAAAGAAATGGCATTGGGCATTGGTAAATGGTAACGGTCATCATTTTGTTCATTTTCCGACGTATTATTAAAAAGAGGTAAGATTCGGAAATACGAACAGGGCTAGGCCTACATGTATTCAAAATCTCAAGAATCACTTGAGCTTTTTGTTTTGAAGCTAATAACAATATAAATTTTAGGAGTGTTTTGTCAAGCTGTTGAAAATGGGCACTGCAGAATCTTCTAGAAGCAGTTCGCGTGATCGCCTCAACCACAACTATCGGGATCGGGATCTCGAATGACACATTATCTCATTTCAATTTAACGGTGTGCCAGTAAATAGAGTATACATTTCTTAAACAGCTTATACCAGACTAGTGTAAGCACTGAATTACATAAGATTATCGACAAGTTACAATACATGCACTCCTACAAGAAATAAAACAGTCGTACAATCGTGGCCTAGCAAGTGTGAACGAAACCAATGATCTGTAGACCTAGGCCTACACGTTTGAGGGTAGAGTAACCAACCGCCCCATTAAACATTGGGGGCGTAGAGTGGGGTGGGGTGGGGATTTAAATCGAATCACAAAGGATATCCGGGTATATAACAAAACAACCAGTTTAATACGACTAGGCAATGTCGCTGCATAAAAACGGGGTGCTATTGAGACATCAGATGGGACAAGTGGCCGCGGGGAGGGGGGGGAGGGGTGTTGTACCCCCTCCCCACGCCCTAATGTTACACCTCGTTGTACAGTTTCAATAGGGGCTTATAACAATGCAACATGTATGTGTTGCAATGAATTGTACATTAGGGTATTATTATAACAATCGATTGAGAAGGCTCAGACGCGAAACTAATTTGATTTCTACCAACCGAAAATAGTCAACAGAACACTGGAAATGCTGTAGTCTTATTTATTAGCCTACATTACATTCCTTCGTAAATCATGAGTGTAAAAACCTGTAGACTGTGTTGAATTGTACAGTAGAATGTGTGACGTCACCAGCCAGCAAGAAGGAATTACCAACTTATTCAATCTTTAGTCCACCAATTTAATTGTCAAATGCGGGTACGGCCGCGTGTTTAAACCTAGTTACGCCCCCCTCTCTATTGTTATGTGCGATAAGTTGAATAATATATCGACTTGAACGCCCAGCCATGACCCCTTAATCGTGATCCCGATACCGCCCCCCCTCCCCCACCCCCCCCCCCCCAGGAGCTGCCACGCTCCGGGGTGGCTTATCTTTGGTAGGCCTACTTGACCGGTCGTTGGTTGCCTTGCCTTCGTCTTGCCGATGTGGCAGAATCAAAGATGTGGCAGAAAGAATAACAGTTACTATCGACAAATATGTGAGGATATCTTGAGAATATATTCGCAGGGTTATGAAGACACGCCTAGACCAGAAACCATACAATTACAAACGCCCCACCACTCTCTTTAATTCCTTCTCACCTTCGGCTCTTTGGAGTAAGTAAGCTAGGCCTAGGCTAGCTTGGATTGTAGGCCCATGGTGACACTATTTTGAAACGGAACCCAACCACAAGACAAGACAAACATGAAGCCAGTTGTTGTTGAGACTTGAGAATAGCTTTCACCCGAAATACCGGTAGCTATATAGGCCTAGGCGCCAGACTTTGGCAGAGCCAACACGCCTACGTTCCATTCCTCACTACATTCGTGTTTTTCTGTCGTAGGATCGTCCTAATTCGTAACAATTCTGTAAACACTAGATAGAAACAGAGTTTATAAAACTTACCGGCGTCCCAGCTACGTTCTGTGAG
This sequence comes from Isoperla grammatica, assembly GCA_945910005.1. Taxonomy (NCBI): domain Eukaryota; kingdom Metazoa; phylum Arthropoda; class Insecta; order Plecoptera; family Perlodidae; genus Isoperla; species Isoperla grammatica. Next base: position 42,490,424 of record OX246744.1, read on the forward strand.
GTTAGAGATTCTTTCTTGTTCGTCGGGAGAACCTGTCTAGGATACACTACAACACCAACTGGGCCGGGTCGGTCTGTACCGGTTTGTTCTAAAACGTTCGACCACGCGTTCGCCGCCTTCCGTTTGCCGCCATCGCGGTCGAGTGGCGCAGCCGACGCGATCTGTTGGCGCCGCGGAGAACTAACAGGACCACGCCCATCTCGTTAGGGTGTTTGAGCGGAGGGGAGATTAATTTTGCCACCGCCACATCACAACCGTACTGGCGTAAATTAGAAAATGGAAACATAAATTAATCAAGTACCTGTTACCACTAACTTTTACTTTGCGTTACTACTTATGGTATTGTTAATTACAATTTACAATTCGCAAGTACTAACTAGTGAAGGAGCTCATATTTAGTTATATTTTAATATTTTTACTTCACACATTTATTTTCCCTGTTTTCAAAACGCAAATTTAATGGATAATTAATAATTATGTTCTATGGGTTGAACTAAAACCAATATAATTGAAATTTTACTATATAGTAGAGGAGCAAAAGGTATCTCGTGCGCCTTTCGTGAAAGAGTATTGCGGTAAACGGTATTCTGTTACGGCATACTATACGAGTATTTTGCACCTACCTGGCAGATCCTGGCACGCTGCAGAGGGCGCCAGGAGCGTCGTGACGTCATAGACACGTTTTAATTAATTACTTTTGAACGGTTTATGTCACAGAAAATATCAAGACGACAATTAAATGATGTCATACTAGACAAGCATTTATAACATATCTGCCACATTCTGGCGGGCTGCAGAGGGCGCCAGGAGCGTCGTGACGTCATATACACGTTTGAATGAATAACGGGTGAACGGTTCATGTCACAGAAAATATGTTGGGTACAATTCTACTATCAAATACTAAACGAGTATTTTGCACCTACCTGGCACATCCTGACACGCTGAAGAGGGCGCCAGGAGCGTCATGACGTCATAGACACGTTTTAATTAATAACGTTTGAACGGTTCATGTCACAGAAAATATCAATTGAACAATTCTATTACGAAATACTATTTGAGTATTTTGCATCTACTTGGCACATCGTGGCACGCTGCAGAGGGCGCCAGGAGCGTCGTGACGTCATACACGTTTTCATTAATAACTTTTGAACAGTTCATATCACAGAAAATATCAAGATAACAATATTAAAGAGAATTTAAATACAAATCGATTGATATGTACCAATAGGGTTATCATGTAATATTTACGGGAGATATTACTAACATAATAATAATTAGATGCGTATATGAAATGCAGGGCATCCCTCATCGTAATATCTATTTATTACTATTTCAGAGTTATAATTGTATCACTGTGAAGGACTTAATAATCGTAGTCATCCCAACATACCCATGGATATCTGTTGTTTAACAATAATAATTATTATTATTATTGTATACTAGTTAATATTCATAGACTGATTAGTAAAACTCACGTTTGCTAGAAGTTCTCTTCATCTTCATCATCATCGTCTTCATCCTCATCTCCCGTGTTGTCGGTATTCAAGCACTCTTGTTCCTCGTCTTCAGTAGAGCAGCCACAAAGCTCGGTGCCCCTCATGTTATTTGCTTTGCAGCTGCATCTTGACGCACACCTTGATTTTAAGCAGTTGCACTTAACTAGTTGAATGACGGCAGCCGGTGCAGGTTCGAGGGTTGTCATGACTGCCACACACTCATTGCTCTCAAGTAGCCATCCGTAGTCTTCGGGTAATAAGTTGATAGGGTTGGCAACCTGGTCATTATGCCACACCCAGCATTGATGGTGAGCACGTAGTATGGCTTGGAGATATGCGGCTTTGCTGGGTGGGAGCTTTTGGTGGGTGCTTGGCAAGACTTTTTGTGAAACATGCGCCATCGAAGGTCAGACACTGATCTCAGGTAAGTGAATGTACAGTACAGTTTGCAAACAAACTTCTCTAGACCACTTATCACGGAGTCTTTTAGAGCAACAGTTTAGCCTAGTTCTTTAAATGCTGAAAATATTTCATACGCGATTCTCTGAAAGCTTTCCAGCACGAAAGCTCCCCCTTTCCTGAAAATCCCCCAGTGTCGGAACCACTGAAAGCGTGAAATCCAGTTAGTCCTGAAATTTGATTGTGCCCAAGTGTGTTGTATAGTGACCCAAGTGCTATCCTTCTATTATTTCCCCCTTTACCTGTAATGAACACAGTATTTTTACAGAGATCGGTGTAACGTCGCAGTACCAGGATAAGGACATCTGTATCTGGGGAAAAAATAGATATTTGTGTAGCTCCTCGTTTTGTCGCATCTACTGCATGAAGCAACATCTTTGTATCGGTTTCTTCCTGTTCACTATTCAAGTGTGGTAGAAGTGTTTTTGTACTAATAGTCTTGTTACTCCATGCGACAACTGTTTGTCGCTCCATGGCCTGTGAGGCTCGAATTATTTTCTGTGAAAAATATTCTGTCAGCTCATACTTGGTTTTGGTGTGACCAAGTAGTTGTGACATCCTCAAGTGCCCGATTGACATGTTGTCTGTAATGCGATAAGCTACAGCAGCTTTTCCTTCTTGCCGGGTCTTTCAAGTAGCCAATTTTAATGAAACAGGAATGTTATATCTATCAAATACCACGTGGACCTCTGAAAACTCACTATAACTGTTGTCAATGCGCATGACAAGTAGTTTGGCTAGATCCTCATAAGTGCTGGTGTGTGGAAGAATACTGTACTGTCCATTCACTTACCTGAGATCAGTGTCTGACCTTCGATGGCGCATGTTTCACAAAAAGTCTTGCCAAGCACCCACCAAAAGCTTCCACCCAGCAAAGCCGCATATCTCCAAGCCATACTACGTGCTCACCATCAATGCTGGGTGTGGCATAATGACCAGGTTGCTAACCCTATCAACTTATTACCCGAAGACTACGGATGGCTACTTGAGAGCAACGAGTGTGTGGCAGTCATGACAACCCTCGAACCTGCACCGGCTGCCGTCATTCAACTAGTTAAGTGCAACTGCTTAAAATCAAGGTGTGCGTCAAGATGCAGCTGCAAAGCAAATAACATGAGGGGCACCGAGCTTTGTGGCTGCTCTACTGAAGACGAGGAACAAGAGTGCTTGAATACCGACAACACGGGAGATGAGGATGAAGACGATGATGATGAAGATGAAGAGAACTTCTAGCAAACGTGAGTTTTACTAATCAGTCTATGAATATTAACTAGTATACAATAATAATAATTATTATTATTGTTAAACAACAGATATCCATGGGTATGTTGGGATGACTACGATTATTAAGTCCTTCACAGTGATACAATTATAACTCCGAAATAGTAATAAATAGATATTACGATGAGGGATGCCCTGCATTTCATATACGCATCTAATTATTATTATTTGTTAGCAATATCTCCCGTGAATATTACATGATTACCCTATTGGTACATATCAATCGATTTGTATTTAAATTTTCTATAATATTGTTTTCATGATATTTTCTGTGATATGAACTGTTCAAAAGTTATTAATGAAAACGTGTATGACGTCACGACGCTCCTGGCGCCCTCTGCAGCGTGCCACGATGTGCCAAGTAGATGCAAATTACTCCAATTGTATTTCGTAATAGAATTGTTCAATTGATATTTTCTGTGACATGAGCCGTTCAAACGTTATTAATTAAAACGTGTCTATGACGTCATGACGCTCCTGGCGCCCTCTTCAGCGTGTCAGGATGTGCCAGGTAGGTGCAAAATACTCGTTTAGTATTTGATAGTAGAATTGTACCCAACATATTTTCTGTGACATGAACCGTTCAAACGTTATTAATTCAAACGTGTATATGACGTCACGACGCTCCTGGCGCCCTCTGCAGCCCGCCAGAATGTGGCAGATATGTTATAAATGCTTGTCTAGTATGACATCATATAATTGTCGTCTTGATATTTTCTGTGACATAAACCGTTCAAAAGTTATTAATTAAAACGTGTCTATGACGTCACGACGCTCCTGGCGCCCTCTGCAGCGTGCCAGGATCTGCCAGGTAGGTGCAAAATACTCGTATGGTATGCCGTAACAGAATATTGTTTACCGCAATACTCTTTCACGAAAGGCGCACGAGAACGTAAATGTTACCTTTTGCTCCTCTACTAATAGCCTACTAAAAGGCAACGGTGGCTATAGTAAATGGTGCTAGAATGCCGATAACACCGAAATATGTGGGAACACTTTATTTCTCAAAAATGAGCATAAATTGATCGATTTTAAACCAGAAAATGCAAAAAAAAAAAAAAAAAAAATGCCGCCAAACACCGAAATTATTATAAATTGGTGAATAACACCAAAATTCCCATCATTTATTAATATTATGTTTGTAGTGATGAAAGCACAATAAAGTGAGAAGTTTCATTAAAAATTGGATGATAGGCCTATTGTTTCAACTTTTGTTATTTGGCCGACGTTGACTCATAAATTTGCGCCATGTGTTTCAATCATGGGTCTGGAAGAATCTTCACGTATTCCTTCCTACTTCTTAGCATCTCAAACCACCCTTAACAGGAGAAATTTTAATCTAATGACAATCACAATCTAATACAATGCATAAATTAAATAACGAGTTACGCAGGTGAAAAATATATGAAATATGGATACAACTGCTGGAATGTTATACTGCTCATCAAAATCCAATTTTTTTCAAAATTAAAAACGAAATTGACACTAAAATAGCCATTTTCACGGACGTCTACCTTTAAGGTATGAGGTATTAGGCATTAGGTATCTTTACCAAGGTCTATGCTCATTTGTTGTTAGGTTGACAGTAAGAACGGTGGCCTATCTCGTTACAGATTGGCTGAAACAACCTAAGAGATGATTCGTGGCCAATCAGTGAGCCCCACTTTCAAATATTGATCGCTGATTGGTCACGTGTAACTCGTGTTGTGTATGACCAACGCATTGGTAATGTAGCTTCGGGACAAGTATAGAACCTGTGCTATCGTGGTTTTCCGGGTATAACCGGGTCAAAAGGAGGAACCAATCCAACGTTTCGCCCATATTGCAATGTGCTTCTTCAGGGACCTTCGTGGAGTGTTGACACTGACACTAACAACTGTCACGAGGGCGAACTCTGGACAGTGATGATAACACTCACTATCGCAAACCCGCTCTCGCTATCGCAAGTATAGAACCTGTTTTAATTGACTGGAAGCATTCAGCAATATAACCAGAGATTACATTAATCATCTTATCATTTTAACCTCTCGACATTGCAGTTATGTTATGTCTATTGCAAAAGATTGTTACTTGTGCATAATGAAAAAAATACATGTAAATCTCAAGAGGCTTCGAAGATTGAGACCGGCAGTTTTCCGTTGTGGCCACGAACATTTCTCAGCAATGTAATCGATCTTTATGTTTCGTTTAGATTTACAACAGAATATTAAAGTTATATTGGGACACTGGCAACCGTTACAGAGACACAACACACGAAGCCATTTTACTAATATAAAATTACCTTTTTAATATTTTAAAGAAGACAGAATCCCAAGAAGAGAATTTGAACGTACATGTGGGGGGAGTACGAAGAGTAGGCCGGCCAAGAGATAGATGGAGGGACCAAATAAAGCAAAGCGTCGAAGAAAGAGGGGAATCATGGGATACGATTAGGGAAAAAAGACTCTGGGAAGACAGAAAGAAGTGGAGAGAATTATTAGAAACGGCGGTTATAGAAGAAAACGAAGAAGATGAGGTGCTGAGCCTGGCTAGCAAGCACTAGAAGATAGCCCGAGAAACTGGTGACTTGTCACCCCCCCGACCCGACGAATGTTGGATAAGGGTGTTGACCACTTGTCAGATAGCAGATTCCTACCGTGTGACGTACCCAATTCCGCCGTCTCGGCCTCGGACCTCGGACTCCGAAGTTGGCGGAATCCGCAGAGGTACTGGGGCGTAGCTTCTGGGGGAAATCTTGCTACCTGTCGGGATCTATGGTATACCCAGAGATTCAGGATTTGTGATGAACGGGTTAAAGATAAGACTTGAGTTCAAACAATGAAGGAACCGTTTATTAACAGAATTTAGTGAACCTAACTTGGCTGAGGCGTGACTAGTCTAACTATGAGTACCCCAGGGGTTATAGAGATAGGTCGAAGTCCCTCTACCTTGGTTTCCAGGTGTCCAATCTCCCCTGCTGCCTTGGTCCCGTCCGTGGTGTGGTTCCGCGGGCCTCCGTGTACGGTCCTACGGTACAGGCAAATCAGTTGTCTGTGGTACAGGTATCTTCCTCTAGGCTTGATCTTCCTCCCGTACTCCCAAGGTGTCGGTCCTTCACTTTCCACGTCCTACCGTTGTATATATATATATATATATAATATTTTTTCATTCTTAAGAGACAAAATGATAAGTGGTACCTTTGAGTTTCTCACTCAACGATATTTTGTATGAATGATTCACCAGAGTAGAATAGGCCCAAAGTGACTCTGCTAGTCGTAAGAGGCGACGAAAGGAGACCCTGTCCCATTACCCTCCCATGTCCCCCCCCCCTCCACTTAGCCCTGCCCTCCCTTGCAGATTACCGTATGACGACCCACGCGACGTACAATAATGGCTCTTATTCGGACGTCGTTTTTTTTATTTTCATCTTCATCATCTTCATTATCACTCGCTCATCGTCTCGATTAAAGCTGAGAAACTGTAATAATGACGGCCCCCTCCATATCCCCTCCACAGCTACCCGACCCCCCTCAACGCCGTGACAACCTGACAAAATGAAATACCTCCTAACTGAAAATCAGTTGTTTCAGTTGTTCAGTTTGTTGTTTCACGGAGTTGAGGGGGGTCGGGTAGCAGGGGATGGGATAAGGAGGGGGCCGTCATTCTTACAGTTTCTCAACTATAACCATTGTTGCACAAATATGAGACGTTAAGTCCCATGTATAATGGATGACTCAAAAGCTTGTTGACTAGTTATTATCTTTTATTCTTATGTACACCCCTGTGGGTTTCTTACGAAAATATGCATTCATATTTGAAACAAAATATACTGTGTCCTACAGTAGTAGTTCATGCACAAACTATTTTTGAACTGTGTACGAAAATGATGGGCTGCCCCCCCCCCCCCCCCCCATGAGTCAAGGAATCTGTGATGTTTTCATGTTACTATAATATATTATTGACGTACTAGGGCAAAATCCGGTTTCTTTTTGTAACTCTTTGATTCTATAACTATAGTTAGCAGTTAGTCCTTTTAGGCTCTTAGCATGAATTTTGTCTAAATTTAACATTAATTATTTTAAATTTAACGTTTTGTAGCGTCTGTTTTACATTTTTCATCAACACCTGCTCTCCTAATGAACAATTATGTGCAGGTATTTGAAATCAATTGGATTTTTACTAAATGTCAATACAAATGGGGATACCTCATTTTTTTTTGTAAAATTAGCGTTTTCAAAAATACATGTTCACCAAAACAGTAAAAACGTATCCCTACTCATCAGTTAAATTGTCTCCAAGCCACCAGTTGCTCGCCTTATTAACGGTGACGACAATGAAGTATTTCAGTTGATTTTACTGAGTCGACAACAATTCAGAGGCCAAAACCGGTAATATATGGTGTTCGGAGCCTACAGACAGGGTTGGTTTAGTCGCTTAAATTAAAGTCCACCACTGCAAATCAGTCTTGTTACTGAGTGGGTAGACTCTAAATGTTGTAAATTTATTTATTTTACATGTTTTATCATTTATTTATAAATAATTACATAAAATAAATTCGTATTTATAGAGTCTACCCACTCAGTAAAAAGACTAATTTTTAGTGGCGACTGAACCAACGCTGTAGGCTCCGAACACCATCGACGAGTGAGCGATAACCAATAAAAGATCTATATTCCAAAACCGATAGAGGTGGCTCAGCGGAAAGACGCGAGACTAATTCGGGAGGTCGCTGGTTCGATTCCGGCCACCGGCAGTCCTGACTGAAGGTTTTCACCGAGGTTTTCCTCAGTCGTACAGGCGAATGCTGGGATTGAGTCCTACTATCAGCCCTCGGACATTCCTTCCCAACTATCCAAACACCCTAATAACCTAGTTAGTCACCTGAAGAGGGGCACATCAGGTAAAGCTGGTGTGCACCCTATAACAGGGATTCCTAAAAAAATTATTATTATATTCCAAATATGAATCAGTGATTGGACAGTGCGAAAACCTGCGGACAAATGTCAGAATCAACAAGGCCGATTCAGAACAACTTTGAATTTATTGAGTGCATATGCGTGAAAAGTTGTGTGTAGACAATTCTTATCCAATCGATTCGTCTTTCAATTTAATTAACGGAGATAGATTGCAAGCTCATCCATTACGTGGTCTTGTAGGCAAAGTGCTGACGTGTCGTGTCGTGACCTCGATGTCAGAGGTCAGAAGGAACTCTGCGAGCTGCTGTGCAAGTAAACATGTTGTTTGCGAGATGTTTGCGGGGTCAGGGGTCGGCTGATAGCGCAGGGATGTAGCAACGGGCTAGCGAAGTCTTCAAGCCATCGCTTGGTTACTGTAGCATTGAGTTTGTTAGTTACTGTAAAAATAATTTTTTTTTTCTTAGGAATACCCGTTATAGGGTGCACACCAGCTTTACCTGATGTGCCCCTCTTCAGGTGACTAACTAGGTATATTAGGGAGTTTGGATAGTTGGGAAGGAATGTCCGAGGGCTGATAGTATGACTCAATCCCAGCATTCGCCTTTACGACTGAGGAAAACCCGGAAAAAACCTTCAGTCAGGACTGCCGGTGGCCGGAATCGAACCAGCGACCTCCCGAATTAGAGTCTCGCGTCTTACCGCTGAGCCACCTCTATTGGCAGTTACTATAGTGTAGATAGTGCATCGCGTACTTTCCTCATTTGTAAATCACTTTTATGACTGAATTACACTAGGCTACATTTTTCGTGAAAATAACCGTTATAGGGTGAACACCAGCTTTATCTGATGTGCCCCTCTTTAGGTGACTGAGTAGGTATGTTTGAATAGCTGGAAAGAAATGTCCGAGGGCTAATAGTAGGACTCAATCCCAGCGTTCGCTTTTTATTGACATTGTCCGAAATGAAACGTGTTCACAGGTGCTCGAAAATAATTACAAAAACGAAAAAACATCGCCAGTGGGGGGGGGGGGGTCTGGTCCCAGACCTCTACATGTTTGGAATATTAACCCCCCCCCTCGCCATTAATATGAATTTTTGGACATGCCACTGCAGTAACTGCCAAGTGGTCTGTTGGCCATAGGAGGCAAGGTAGCTTTCAATGCTCCCAGGATATGGAGGGACTTGTTCATTGGAAGGAAGGGACACATATATAATTTATTAAATATTAGGAGTAGGATAAGGAGGGCAGTTGCCCAGGGGCCCTTCAGAGGGCATGAGTCCATTTGCTGAGGAAATGTTAGCAAAGAAATTAAGTGGTACGGCCTTTGGCATAAAAACATAAAAATTATAGTTATAATTATGCTCTTGCTTGTGAAAAGGGGGGGGGGGCCTCCCAACCACCCCTTGATACAATCTTCTGACGTGGACGGGTAAATGGCTATTATTAATATTAATATATTTGTTTTTTAAATTTTAAACTGAAGCAGTAAAAAACAGCACGGTGGGTTGGGGGGAGGGGGAGGGGGGGGGGGGGGGGGCAGGGACTCCAACAATAACGCCGCGGATAAAATTAGTTACAATCGGGCTTTTAGAGTGCGTTCTGAGCGTTTCAGGAAAAAACACTGTCGTATATTTCAAAACCAATGCTGTCGTTTTTGTAGTGCGAAAACCAGACGAGAGGGCCGGGTACTTTTGAAAGGCGAGGTGTTTGTTTTTGACTTCCCCAAGACAAAGGAACAAGAGTATGACGAACCACTCAAAACTCAATCATGCCAGCACTATCTGAAATGAAATCAATGAAAATCGCATGAAAGCTTGACAAGAGGCTGTTGATAACTGAGCACGTTTTGAGCTGCAGGTATCTGATATTGTAAATTAGACGTTGCAACATTGTATGGCGGGATCTAAAACTTAATAACGGGACTGCCCCGCTGAAAGCGGGACGTATGACAACCATAAGGGGGGGAAGGGGGGTCGAGGAGCGTCTTGCGGTTTCTCGTTTTCTGTAATAAAAAAATCTTTTCTTGTTACCTGCTTGACTTTAAGGAAAACGAAAATACTTACCTACCCCCACCCCCACCAAACATCAGGCATATACCGGTACTTGTTCAGTGGCCGCGGGAGGGATGGGGAAAAGTCAATTCGGCACATACCCGGTATGTATTATTTATTGTCTATTACAACGTCGTATTGATTATTCACAATTAGAACTTGTCCGCCCTGAAATTACCCACTAAATATCCTCTGCAAGGCTGTTTACTGAAACTACAATATTGGACACCCTGAATTATAAATAGACATATTAAGGAGTGGAGGGATAGAATATAAAACTAACTGATCCTTGTAGCCTGGTATTTGCAATCACTCTAACAGATAACAAATACAGAATGATCAGCTATTATAAAACAAAAAATGTCTGGTTTTGAAATGTTTCAAGTCAACAACATCGTTAGTGATTGATAACTAAGCTAGTTTTTTGCCAACATTTGCTATAATAATTCCTAATAATAACTTATCTTTAGATTGAAAGAATTCAAGTGATAATTATTATCACTGTAAAGGCATGAAATAATATTGAGAAGCAATAAAAAGAGAAACAAGTAGAGTATTAATAACTAATAAGTAGAGGTACGTGAAAAAAGCGTTTTGTATAATAGATGCTATACAAGTACATTGAAATTTTTGAAAACGCTACAAAGCGCTATTTTTAACTAAAGTTTTGTTTTTCTGTGCGTATTTTATGTTAGTTTGACATTGATTCATGTTAACGTTTCCCCTTTGGCATAACTGGTAATTAAAATTGCAAAGTAACCCCATACAAAAGATGTTTAAGGTAGGGAACAAATAGATGCTACAAAGTGCTACAAAATGGTTAGTTTTGAAAATGAAAGTGCTATGAATCCATTATCAAAATGCTATTTTCACTTACCTCTATTAATAAGATTAATAATTAAAGTATGTGAATACATAGTAATTACCAATAAGAGGTAGCTCAGCAGTAACAAGCTGGCATTGTAACTCGGGAGGTTGCCGGTTCGACACTGGCAATCCTGACTGAAGGTTTCCTTCTCCTCAGTCAAGAAGTGAATGGTTTGCACGGGGGATAGGTCCATATGTAGACCGTAACTTTCAGAAGGGACGACGCTAGGATTTTTAAACGGGGGGGGGGGGGGCACCAAGATAGGGCAAGCACGCACAGCCATCATCATTTAACAATGGTATTTATTATCTTTATAACATTATACATATATTTATCGTTCTAACATTATTACAGTCATTACTTTCACACAACTGTAGATCAGACTTTTGTTTTTAGAACAGTCTACAGGTACAATATAAATGTATAATACTAATAGTATTTTTATTTTATAATAATTAAACAGCCAATATGGTATGGAAAGCAAGTACGGTAACACAGAAATGTCAGGAAACATTGTTTACAATACAGTATCTATATTGTTAATTGACGGACTTTCAACTGCCATGAATGACTTATGTAGTACAGTACTTATTTGATACATTTCAACAGTTTATTTATCACAATTGAAAATTATCCATTGGAAAGATGTATTGTATTCAACTACTGTACCTACAGAAGGAGTTTATGAAACCAGATTACAAAAGTCTTATTAAAACTGATTTATGGTTCATGTCACATTAAACCATGGTTTGTGTATGTTTGGAATACATAATTAATTGGTGAATTACTATTAGATCTGCACAAGTGATAGAAATAAAAAAAAGAATAAGGGTATAATGTAGGCCTAGTAGTATTACTATGGAATATGATTTCACATACTTTGCTGTGGACTATGGCTACAAGTTAACTATGGGATCGTAAGATCTTGAGCTGGTCCCAAGAATAACGACACATAGCAACGGATAAGAGAAGCGAGTTGTCTTTTATCTCATTCCATCAGAAGTTGGACTGTATAATTAATGAGCACCAATCCGATGAAAGACGGTGACACCTTATCTTGGCTTGAAATGTATTGTACAGCAGTACAATTTGTTGAGTTAACCCAGCTTTACTTTCACTACAATACTAAGAAACAGCAGCTGTCAACAGTTTGTCATAGTCTTCAACATGGCAAATTACAACACGCACACACCAAACAACACAGATTGAAGCTCTTAGGCTTTAATAACAGTCAATACCTGTCACATAAATCTCAGAACTTTCTACTAACTTGCTCCATAAACCATTTACTTCTACAATACCTACCACTGGGTGGTATATATAATCACAGCATATCACAATATCATCACATGATTACTTTTATAGCACTGACAGAACAAAGTACATAGAAGACTACCTTAACTTCTTTGACATACAATCAATGTACAATTAATACATTTACACTAATACATACTAGGTATTTTTGCTCAACAAATTACAACATTACATAATTGACAACTGTTAGATAATGAATTAGATATGTAGTACTTATTAATACTGTACTATCACATAGGAATACTGATTATTTGTTTTAATTACTAATTAAGGTATTTGGTTTATTTATACTTAATGATTACTGAGACCTTCATCAGCACGAGACGAAACTGGAAATGTGTACACACTAGGAATGACATCGGGTACCCGGAAACTGGTTCAATCGTGATTCGGTTCAATTTTCTTGAAAGGTTACATGTTATACCTCCTTTATAGTTAATTTACAGTAATATACTATCTATGGACAGATAAATTTGATTTGAAAAGTTGTTGCCAGCAATCAATCAAACAAACAAATTGTCACACATCCGTAGGGATGCTACAAGGTACGACTGGTTTTGTTTGTAACTGCTCACTTTGAGTAAGTATAACGTTCTTTAGTCCTGCTCTGGTGACCGACCGTACAGGTCGGCCTAGTGGTAACACCTTTAATTTAATCAAATTTGTATGTAGCCAATATTATGAGCGCGTCTCAATACGTATTTTTTCGCTAGTCTACTAGCGTAGGGGACTAACGTAACTGTAATTTATTAGTTACTCATTGTTGTACTGTATTAGTCGGCAACTACGTACCGTTAAGAGGAAGGACTACTAGCCAATATTAAAACCCGCGAAATTAACGTATTTTCGTCATATCTCAATAACGCCACACAATATCAAAACAGTGACACCAACGCACATTGTGGATTCGTGAGAGCTCAATACCAAATGAAAAAGATTTCGTAGATTGTAGTAATTATAGTTGTAATTTCTAATTTTCTTGTAAATTAGTTAAATTACAAATAATAATTATAATTACTGCAAACTAATAAATCTTTTTCATTTGGTATTGAGCTCTCACGAATCCACAATGTGCGTAGGTGTCACTGTTTTGATATTGTGTGGCGTTATTGAGATATGACGAAAATACGTTAATTTCGCGGGTTTTAATATTGGCTAGTAGTCCTTCCTCTTAAAACAGAGATTTGAGATACGCCATATGTATATGTATATTGTACATGTACATAATGTGCAGAAAATAATTTTAAAAGTTCAATTCTGCACAAGTTAGTAGTTCATTTTCAGTGAAGCAAAAAGTAATGACCCAGAATCATATTAAGTTGTGAAAGTAGGTGCCAATCGGCTGGAATGGTATATAATGTGAGGAAAGGATCCAACAGCTTACCTTCGTATAAGATGACGGATTAGAGAGTTTGAAGTAGACATAAAACATAATACAAATATAACGAGACGTTTCGACTGAGTTCTTGCTCACTTGAGAGAAGTGAGCAAGTGAACAACAAGCGAACAAGTGAACAAGACCTCGTTCGAAACGTCTCGTTATATTTGTATCATGTTTTATGTGAACTCGCAAATCCGTCATCTTACACGAAGGTAAGCTGCTGGATCCTTACCTCACATTATATACCACAATCATATTTAATTGAACGTCTTTACTTCCGACCAGTTTCCTAGTGACCGTTAGTCTTCGATGTCACCCCAGTACGTACAATATCTCCCGGTGAAGTAGCTCGACTAAACCTCGCTCGAGTAAGGTTCACTCAAGGCTGACTCGGACCGCGTCTGCCTCGCTCGAGTAAGGTTCACTAAAGGCTGACTCGGACCGCGTCTGCCTCGCTCGAGTAAGGTTCACTCAAGGCTGACTCAGACCGCGTCTGCCTCGCTCGAGTAAGGTTCACTCAAGGCTGACTCAGACCACTTCTGCCTCGCTCGAGTAAGGTTCACTCAAGGCTGACTCAGACCGCGTCTGCCTCGCTCGAGTAAGGTTCACTCAAGGCTGACTCAGACCGCGTCTGCCTCGCTCGAGTAAGGTTCACTCAAGGCTGACTCAGACCGCGTCTGCCTCGCTCGAGTAAGGTTCACTCAAGGCTGACTCAGACCGCGTCTGCCTCGCTCGAGTAAGGTTCACTCGAGGCTGACTCAGACCGCGTCTGCCTCGCTCGAGTCAGGCTCACCATAGGCTGACTCAGACCACTTCTGCCTCGCTCGAGTAAGGTTCACTCAAGGCTGACTCGGACCGCGTCTGCCTCGCTCGAGTAAGGTTCACTCAAGGCTGACTCAGACCGCGTCTGCCTCGCTCGAGTAGGGTTCACTCAAGGCCGAAGAGGACCCGACCTCGGGCACGGTCGCGTCGTAGAAGTCTTGACTGAAGTCGAGGTCGGTCTGTGAGTCACCGTTGGGCACAACAGCATTCTCAGACAGGCGGGCGAGCTGAAGAAGAGACAATGACGTTAGTGAGGTAGTATTCAACCTATACAGTATTCTAATTTTGCCATCTTTGAACTTCCGGCCGCCATTCCAACCATTCTTGAATACACAGCCTCCTCAAATACAATTCGTAATTTTAATCAGTTTGCCGGGTTAAATTGACAGACTTCTTCTTTCTGCTTTCTTGAACGTAGGTTCAATCCAAGGTTCTATAGCGGATTGACCCGTCGAGAAGGCTGTGCATTGAGGAAGTAGAATGGTCGTAATGGCGGACGCCCAAGTTGTCAGCGCCCACTAAACTGCGCGTAAAATTGCCTCTATAGGTGGAAATTAACTCACTACTTGGGCGTCTGCCATTACGACCATTCTACTTCCTCAATGCACGGCCTTCTCGACGGGTCAATCCGCGATAGAACCTCGGATTGAACCGACATTCAAGAAGGCTTGCATTAATATTACGCAGGGAAAAATTAACAAAATCGTATATTTTGGGCTAATTGGTCCTGACAATTATTTTTGACATTGCAAGACGTTCAACAATGCTGGGAAGTATAATAGCTATGGAAATTATAGAACCGTGTTTGCAATGCGCATTCTTGAATTGTTGTTTTTATTAGCTTTGAGATCTTTTCGCCAGAAACTTCGTAGATATGGACGCGCTCGCTTATCAACGCGTCATACAGTGTTTTCCTAGTTTTTCTTATGGGAGTTGGATGAGAATCGCGGATTTTTGTGGAGTGTATTTTACCGGTCTGAGGCAGATCAAAGGTTGAGAAACACTCTACTAAACTCTGTCCTGAGAAGAGATGACAGGGGGTGCTTTTTCAAATACGCCATTCTTGCAGTTGTTTTGGGAATAAGTTGCTTCTAATTTGGAACCTGTGATTCTTCAAGAAGTATAGGACATTAAAAAAATACATTTTGGCAATGTTTACTACAGTGTACAGGGGGGGGGGGGGTGTACAGTGTTGAGGGGGGGGGGAGGGGCTGTAGTGTGGGTGTAGGACGGTGAGTTTGTAAAATGCCGATCTGTGGCTCCTACTCATGAATTCCTTGTAACAAAAGGTTGAGTTTTATAGTTTACTTGCTCAATTGCTCAAAGTTTAGCATTACAATAAGGATGCACGTATGCAAGTTCTAAGTGTCAAATGCGAATTTCCAGGCACTGTCACCTTCACTTAGGATGGGTGATGGCCCAGTAAGCCATCAATGCAGGCATATGAAAATAAGAAAGAAGAAGATGAAGGTTTAGTGTACATATAGATAGTGCGCTTACCCAGTTGTTGTCTGCAGCGTTGGTGGAACGTTCATCATGCTGACGCTGAGAGCTGCTAGTGGTGACTACGCCAGACATCACACACTGAGATCTGTCTTCGTCCGTTACGCTCAATGACTGAGACACATCTGGGGTACCTACGACAACAGTTCGAGATTTTATCATTTATTTTATTTCACCGTGTGATTGTACAGAGTACAAATATTGGTACAAACACTATACATACAAAATAAAATAACCATACAAAACTACAAAACATACATAGGCCTACATTCAGAAATAACAGTAAGGATGGGTCAGAGAAACGGGAACTTAAGTTGTTAATTATCAAACAATTCTTTCAAAGTGTACAATGGTTTAATTAAGAGAAAAGTTTTTAGTCTGTATTTAAAAAGCGTTAGAGATGTAGAGTTTTTTACTGATTGGAGAAGTTTGTTATAAATTTTACTGCAAAGGTGGGTTGGACATTGGTTGTAATATATATATGGTTGGATGTGGGGATGAAAATGTTAGCGCTAGATCGGGTGAGACGAGAGTGATTGACATTGTTGACTGGGAAAAGGTGAGGGCAAAGATTACTGAGTGAGGGAAAATAATTCACTCTTATGGGAAATCGTCTGCGCGTGTCTGAGCGAAATTTTCTAAGTCCGACATGTAGTTCGAATTCTCACCGCCATAGGAGCCGACTTGTTAAAATTTCAGGGGGGGCTCAAAGAAATGACTCGCATACAGGATGTGTCCGAGCCAAATTCTTCCGATGCCAGAACAGAGTTCAAATATATCCCGCCAGATGGCAACGAAGTTCAAACGTGCTGAGCTAGCGCTCCTTGCGGTGAGAATACGAACTAGTGGTGAGACTTAAGAATTTTGGACAAAACTCGTGCAGATATTTTAACACGGCGATGAAACATCTTCCCTCACTCAGTAATCTTTGGTGAGGGTTAGAGTAAACAAAGGAAGCAGATCGTGATGCAGAGGTTTATAGTCTATACGGGGCCTGGATTCACAATAGGTTCTAAGTCTGTTTCTGGTCTTAACTCTAAGACCGGCCTAGCTTTGAACCCCTTGTGAATCCTGGCATATATCTGATATCAGATTTTAAAAACATATCACGTATTGGAATGTTCATTACTCTTTGTTCCGACGAGGAATTAGTAACTTCTTCATGTGATCAGGGTCTGGCTTCACAAGAGGTTCGAAGTTAAGACCAGAAAAAGACTTAGAACCTATTGAGAATACAAGCCCTGGTCTATACAATTTCAGTTCAGTAGGAGTTCACAATGTAAGTACCGGTGTAAAATTTGAAACACTTTTCATAAACAGAAAAAAACCTTAATGATTTAATTCCAGCATGATTAAATCTTGATTTTTGTTTAAATGTTACATTTATTGAATTTAATTTTTAATTGTACACTATATCTAATTAATTAATATAGTGAGAAGTAGAATGAAAGCGAAGCAGCTACTCACCCTGTGTACTCAGCAGGCTGGGAGAGTTGCTACGGTCAGAGAACGGACTTGACTCTCGGAGGGCTTGGCTGCCAGAACCCATCAGATCACCGTCAGACTTCTCGTTGGACTCTGCATCCGATTGAGCTTGCTTTTCATTGTCCGAGTCCGATTGGGCATCCGTTTCCTTCTCTGCTTCCGATTGAGCTTGCTCATCGTTCTCAGAGTCTGATTGAACTTCTGCATCATTCTTTGTTTCCGATCGAGCTTGCTTGTCATTTTTGACTTCTGATTGAGCGTGCTCGTCATTCTCGGAGTCTGATTGAATTCCTGCATCATTCTCTGCTTCTGATTGTGCTTGCTCGTCATTCTCCGAGTCTGATTGAATTCCTGCATCATTCTCTGCTTCTGATTGTGCTTGCTCGTCATTCTCCGAGTCCGATAGAACTTCTACATCATTCTCTACTCCCGATTGTGCTTGTTTGTCATTCTTGACTTCCAAGTGAGCTTGCTCGTCATTTTCTGCTTCCGATTCAGCTTGCTCGTCATTATCTGTGTCTGATTGAAATCCTGCATCACTCTCTGAATCTGATTGAACTTCTGCATTATTCGCTGCTTCCAATTGAGCTTTGTCATTCTCTGCTTCTGATTCACTTTGCTCATCATTCTCTGCTTCTGATTCACTTTGCTCATCATTCTGTGCTTCTGATTGAGCTTGTTCGCAGTTCTCCTCTGCCACCACAGTCTTCTCTCGGTTCCCCTCAGCTCGAACGGAGGAGTTTCGAGCCCTTTCCGCCGGACTGTAGAAGGTTTCCTCGTCCAAAGACTCGAACACCTTCTCAACGTTAGCCGCCACGTCTCGCAAGGCAACGTCGACCCTCTTAGCCACGACACTCGAGCTTCCCTCCCTCTCCAACGCCGGCATCTCGGGACTATCCTCCTCCACGTCAGACGTTTCAGAGGCCGACCGCTCGCGATTACACGCAGCCCTCTTCTTCTTTGATCCCGCGGCTTTATCCCGTTTTAACGAGCGCTTCTCCGCCTTCTTCTTCATATTCTTTAGAGATTTCTCCTTCGAAGCCGTGTCCACCCTCGGCTTCTTGAAGACGACAGAGTCTTTCTGTTTTGTTGAAGGACGCTTCTTTCCCTTGGCTTTCTTCTGGGTTCCCTTGTGCTTACGCCCTTCTGAAACAAGTGAATACCCACATCAGTTCATATTCAAGTACCAACCAAGTTTGTCTTGCCTAAGATAGATACGCTGAGAGGGAAATACCATCAGTTGGGCAAAACGTTTCAGCAATATGCTTATTAATATTAATGGTGAAAATAAATAAATGAAAAACAAACAAACAAATAAATTAATACATACATAAATACATTAATAAATAAATAAATAAATAAATAAATAAATAAATAAATAAACAAACAAATAAACAAATAAATAAATAAATAAATAAATAAATAAATAAATAAATACATAAATACATAAATAAATAAATAAATAAATAAATAAATAAATAAATAAATATATAAATAAATAAATAAATAAATAAATAAATAAATAAATAAATAAATAAATAAATAAATACAAAAATAAATAAATAAATAGATAGATAGATAATATAAAACAAATGCGGAAATAAATAAATCTGTCTACAAAGTGCATAAAATGTAATTTCTACGCAAATACTCCGTAAACAACGCAGAGAGAGTGAAGTGAGTTACCGTCTTCGGAGTCTGAGTCGTCTGAGTCGGGTCCCGAGGACGAGTCTTCCCGCTCGGACTCCGAGGTCGAGTCAACGTCGGTCAACTGCCGCACCAGAGACATCTCCCTCTGGCTCAGCCGGGGCAGCGAGCTCTTCTCCAGCTTGGCCAACTCCTTGCGCACTGCGGACAAGCAATGTAATCCACTCTTATTCTACCTTCATTATAAATACATATCTTCTTCTCAAATGCCCACATTTGGCTATTATGCCATCATGCTGGATCTGGTCAACCAGTAGAGACACGCTTCTTTCTCCACCCTCTTCATGCCGCTCGGCATTGCGTCACATCACCTGCCAATTTCGAACATATAAACAGGTGGCTCCTATCCTATTAAACAATTAATAATCATATAAATCAATATCATATATAATCAAATTAAATACATTTGGGGAGGCGTACAACAAACGACTACACTGCAGCGCTGCGAGCGTTCCGGCCACTGATTTTCAGTGCACTTCTTATTATTGTAAAATTATCTAAAGATTCCAAAGAAGACAAATAGTTTTGTAATTACTTAAGAATTCTACTTGTTGAAAATTGTGTGTCCAATATTCAGTGACCATTGGCCGGATCGCTCGCAACGCTCTCTGTGCACTTGTTACGCCTCTCCATAGTTAGGGGTGTTTGAAAATGGTTTAGTTTTTCTTAAAGTTGTGTTTGAAAAATGCTAAGTGTGGTTCTTTTTTTCACATTCCTCGCATTGCAAAACAGCAGTGAAATAATCAATAACATGCAGCATAATTATTTTAATTACTGCATCTTGCTCGCTGCCTGCAACTACGAGATCGTGAGCAGCAGCAAATTAGCAGAAGTTAGACATTTCGTTCAAATATTTGCTTTTTATTTAAAAATCAATGGGAATTTTGATTAGAATAATTGTAAATAGGCCAAATTGGTAGTTATTTCGTTTTTTGGACTACTGACATAGTACGTGGAGATATGTGAAACAAAAAGACATAACGTATCAAATACTAACACATATCGTTTTATCACGCCTTGCAAAAAACTAACATCTCTAGTTATAATTAACACACATTTGGAAAAATGAAAGAATGCCCTCATAAGCAGATGCTTGTGTGTGCATGGGCACTTTCTTGGTCTAGTAGGTATACCTAAGTTAATCTTATTAATCTGCAATTTCTCATGTTATATGGTACCGCATAACATGTGAAATTGCAGATTAATAACGGGGCCCAACTTGGAACTTTGCAAGACCACAAAGCAGATGAATCAAAATTGAATCAACTTGTATCAAGCACTATTTATTACATTACATTTAGGCCTACATGCGCAGTTTTAATATAATGGGTAATTCCATGAAAAATCAACCAATTTGGAATTAATTTGTTGCTGACATGTTTGGGATATTTTTCAAATTAAGGTCATTGATAACTACTGACTTGCAGATAATAACACAATTTATTTTATTTTTTTTCGGATGAACGGTTTAGAAGTTACGGGCCTTGAAAGTTCAGTCCGCGTCGCGAAAATGGCAAATTTAAGGGTTTGCATTTAAAAGTGCCACACCTAAAGGGGTGAAGCTTTTGGTTTGATTTTTCCTTCCTAGGACCATAATTGAATAGTTCTACTAGAATATGTTTTCAGAAATGTGATACTAAACATGCAAGTAGTCCAAACTGAAGGTCAAAGTCATCATATTAATTTGTCGTTTTTGCAGATTTTGGGGTGTAATTACTCTGAGGGGGTTGAAGATAACCATCCAATTCTTTTTGCATAATATACTCTTTAGCCTTGTGTAATAAGAGAAAAATACATTTTTTGTTTTTCTGAACCCATCATACCCAAAAATATTCCCAAAATGTAGCAAAAGTCAAATTTGGACATTTTCAAGGTCAAATTATAGAAAAGGGGTAACTTCAAAAAAATTGACAGTTTGGGGTTTTGTTTAACTATCTGCAAAGAACAAAACTGCCAAATATTTATGTGTTACTCAGTCTGGTTTAGGAGTTACAGCCCCTCTAAAAGGCACTAATTCGCCCACTTTACCAGTATAAAAAATACTGCAGACAGTTTAATACTGCAAGTTCAATACTGCATTTATAGGCATACAGTGTGATTTTCAAATATAAAACACTATTTAGGCCAATATTTTACCAAATTACCTTTAAAAATAAATAAACATGTCTTTACCATGTCCCAAAAATCCAGTTTACGGGGGTGGAAAAAGGGACTGATTTTTTATGAGGACACCAATATCTCAAAAACCGAAGATGTAACAGACGTGAAAATTGGTGGTTAGATCCTCCTTCAAAAATAAAGGAATAGTACATGTTTTACCATTTTCCTAAAATCCTGTTAAGAAGGATGAAAAGGGGTGGTGCAGTGCGGGGGATGAATTTTTTTATCTCTAAAACCGAAGATATTCGAGATGTGAAAATTGGTACATAGATTCTTCTTCATAAAGAAACACGTATTTTACCATTTTTCAAAAATCTAGTTAATGGTGGTGAAAAAGGGGGTAGTTTTTTAAAATGAGGACACCTGTACTGGTATCTAACAAACCGACACTGTTAAAGCCGTGAAAAATTGATATTTAGATTAACCTTAAAAAACAAAGTAGTACACGTGTGATACCATTTTCTGAAAATCCCGTTGATGGGGGTGAGAAGCGGGGGTGGATTTTTTTTTAAAGATTCCTATACCTCCAAAATCGTTAACGGTAACCGTAAACGCTACAGGCTTGAAAATTTGTATAAATATTTCTTGAAACAAAGAAACAAGTATTTGAATATTTTTTGCAAATCCAGTTAAGGGGGTGAAAAAACGGGGTGATTTTTTAAAACTAAAAAACGGAACATGTTATAGTTATGAAATCTGGTATTACTATTTACATACTCATTTAAAAATATGTAAACAATTGATTTACAATTTTTTGAAAATCCAGTTAGGGGGGCGGGGGTTACAAGAGGGTGTGAATTATTTTTTGAGCATTTGTATAGTTCGAAAACGGATGATGTTGCAGATGTGAAAATTAGTATTTAGATTCTTCAAGTTAGGATTAAATAAACACGTGTTTTACAATTTTTTTGAAATCAATTTAAGACAAGTGAAAACGGGGTTAAAAAGGAGGGGGTGAATATTTTATTTCAAAAATTGACAATGTTATAGACGAAAAACTCAGCATTTAGTTTAGATTAGATAATTAAAGATAGTTAGATAATAACACTAGTTTTACCATTTTCTGAAAATCCAGTTGAGAAGGAGTGAAAACGTGGGGGTGAATTTTAGTATGAGCACCACCTCTTTTCATCCTTCTTAACAGGATGTTAGGAAAATGGTAAAACATGTATTCCTTTATTTTTGAAGGAGAATCTAACCACTAATTTTCACGTCTGTAGCATCTTCGGTTTTTGAGATATTGGTGTCCTCACAAAAATCACCCCCTTTTTCCACCCCCCTAAACTGGCTTTTTGGGACATGGAAAAGACATGTATATTTATTTTTAAATGTAATTTGGTAAAATATTGGCCTAAATAGTGTTTTATATTTGAGAATCACACTGTACGCCTACTGGTAAAGTGGGCGAATTACTGCCTTTTTATAGGGGGTGTAACTCCTTAACCAGATTGAGTAACACATAACTATTTGGCAGTTTTGTTCTTTGCAGATAGTTAAACAAAACACCAAACTGTTAATTTTTTTGAAGTTACCCCTTTTCTATAACTTGACCTTGAAAATGTCAAAATTTGACTTTCGCTACATTTTGGGAATATTTTTGGGTATGAAGGGTACAGAAAACCAAAACAATGTATTTTTTTCCTTTTACACAAGGCTAAAGAGTATATTATGCAAAAAGAATTGGATGGTTATCTTCAACCCCCTCAGAGTTATTACACCCCAAAATCTGCAAAAACGACAAATTAATAGGATGACTTTGACCTTCAGTTTGGACTACTTGCATGTTAAGTATCAAATTTCTGAAAACATATTCTAGTAGAACTATTCAATTATGGTTCTAGGAAGGAAAAATCAAACCAAAAGCTTCACCCCTTTAGGTGTGGCACTTTTAAACGCAAACCCTTAAATTTGCCATTTTCGCGACGCGGACTGAACTTTCAAGGCCCGTAACTTCTAAACCGTTCATCCGAAAAAAATAAAAAAAATTGTGTTACTATCTGCAAGTAAGTAGTTATCAATGATCCAACTTTGAAAAATATCAGAAATAAGTCGGCAACCTACATTGGTTGAACTTCCATGGAATGACATACTAAGTATAAACTAGGAAAACGCTCCGCGTTGACAGATGAGCGATTTTTTTCAATGTATCAAATCAAATAAATCATTTGCATATCATATTACTCTTAAAAAAAAAAAAATACCTTTATCATAAACATATGATTTTTTTACAAGATGGCGGATCAAGTTACAAACTTATAACTTAAGTAAATTGTTTTTTGATATGTTGCTAATAAATGCACGAAATATTGTTTAAATCCGTTAAGAAGTTTTCTTTAAAGAAATTAAAACCTTCAAGTTGATGGATTTCCGCATAATTTCATTCGACCGTGGTCTACTCAATAGGCTCTAATTCATAAACTATTAATTAACCTATCAGTGTATGGAAAGTTCCATAATGTAGATACAGACTATATCTAAAATGAAATATTAATAATTCATACAATAACCCGCTTTTAAATCATAATAAAAGCTTTTTAATTTGTCTACCAAGTTCGTTGTTTACATTTGCATGTTTGCCGTGAAGGTCATAAAACATAACACGTCATTGTAGCCATTCTATGATAGCTATCAAAATTCCAAATACATAGTGAGAAAGGTCTGACTGCGTAAGTCATTTCGGCAGCATACTATGTGCATCTAACTTTAACGGTCCGCAAATGCGAAGCATATCGGTGGAACACTGAAAAAACGAAGAAAATTACTGCCGTAAATAAAAAATATTTGTTTATAACATGGCGGTTAAAGCTACAATTTTGAAACTGTTGTCAAGTGTTGGTACTATTGATGTGGACCTACATATAAAAAATCTTTAATATCCGTTTGTAAGTTTTAATTAAAATAAATAAATAACAAAACACGTGTTTCAGTTGTTAATTTTTTGTAGGTTGGCATCTAATGTCATTGTAGCCATTCTATGACAGCTATCGAAATTCCAAATAATATTGCAGAGGTATTGTTACGTACGCTATTTTTGGTGTATACTATGTGCATCTAATTGCAAAAGTCCGCAAATGCGAATCATATCGGCGGAACACTGTACAAATGAAGAAATTATTGTTGTAAATAAACAATATTTTTTTATAACATGGCGGATCAACGTACAATTTTGAAATTATTGTCAATTGTTGGTACTGTTGATATAAACCTACATGTGAAACATTATTTAAATCCGTTTGTAAGTTTTTATTTAATTAAATAAATAAACAAATTTTATGTTTCAGTAATTATTTTTTTGTAGGTTGGCATCTTGACGAATTTCGCTGGTTATGTTAACAGCATCGAGTTAAGTAGTTATGAACGTTGTGGAGGGGCCATGCAACCGGCGTGAGCTGTATCTAGGCCTAGGCTAGTACGAAGGAGTACGCGGATCGAGGAGCGTACACAAGCCGAAGAAAAGAGATACGAACTGCTAATAAGTTATGTTATTTAAACCGTAATACCATATGTACGGTGGCCACCTTTCTTTTTCTTTTCTTTGAATAATACTCTTACAAATTTGGTTACAAGTTCCACGGACGATTCCGCATCCTCAAGTTCATGCTGTAATAAATTCTAAAACTGATTCAATTGTTAGTCCATATACCTATTACCCAGACAGGTATTCTTTGTTCCTCCTGTCTGGTGTTATTTCTTTTTAAATGAACAAAGTGGCGCCCAAAGAAGTTTTGTGAAGGTTGAGAAGATTATGAGAATGAAGGAGATCCACGACCGTTCTCCACAATTGAACCCCTAGCCGGACCCGTGGTAAGAAGTGGTAAACGGTTAGGTGACAGTGATGCGGTGCAGGAGCGTATTCGTCCACTAAATGAGGATGTTGCTCTACTTAATCGTAGATTTCTTAACATGGTTGAAGCAGTAGGTACAATTCCAGCGGTAGCGGTGCCAGAAGTTCGTAGAGAGGCTCAACGCTCGGAGAGGAATATGATTCCGGTGGCTAAGTGGAATTTAAAATTTACTGGTGAGAGTTCTGATATGAGTTTGGGTGCGTTCTTAGAACGCGTAGATGAATTGT
Organism: Isoperla grammatica; assembly: GCA_945910005.1. Taxonomy (NCBI): domain Eukaryota; kingdom Metazoa; phylum Arthropoda; class Insecta; order Plecoptera; family Perlodidae; genus Isoperla; species Isoperla grammatica. The sequence goes on from OX246744.1 coordinate 42,515,918, forward strand.
GTTCAGCACGTAACGTCACTAAGGAGCAGCTATGGACCGAAGCAGTCGATATTTTCAGTGGATCTGCGTTGATTTGGTTTCGGTCTGTCAAACGAAATACTCATTCTTGGGCGGAACTGGTTACAGAAATGAGGGCTGAGTTTGACAGACCGAAACCAAATCAACGCAGATCCACTGAAAATATCGACTGCTTCGGTCCATAGCTGCTCCTTAGTGACGTTACGTGCTGAACACAATTCATCTACGCGTTCTAAGAACGCACCCAAACTCATATCAGAACTCTCACCAGTAAATTTTAAATTCCACTTAGCCACCGGAATCATATTCCTCTCCGAGCGTTGAGCCTCTCTACGAACTTCTGGCACCGCTACCGCTGGAATTGTACCTACTGCTTCAACCATGTTAAGAAATCTACGATTAAGTAGAGCAACATCCTCATTTAGTGGACGAATACGCTCCTGCACCGCATCACTGTCACCTAACAAGTGAAGTCGACGTTCAGCTAAAACCAGTCTAAGTGAAATGGTTCTTGATTGTTCTACATCTCCCTCATAATCAGAAATTAGCATAGACAAGTCGGTCAGCTTAGTACCAATCGCAGTCAGTTCTCGATCCAAGTCAGCCATCTTAAAAACCCTCGAATCTACAAGACACGATTCAAAACAACAACTACTATAAACAACAATATCCCGTAACCAAGCTTTGACCAGTCACAACAGAGATAAAACGATTTAACTTGAAAATAATACCCAACACGTAGTCGAATTACAAGACTCACTACAAATCTAGATTAAACAACGAGGAAACTTCAACAAAGAACCAATTGTCAACAAACCGTCAAGCACAGCGACCAATACAATCCACCACGTACGGAGACAGCCTGTACTGTGCTAACAATAACAACCACATGAGCACAATAACAATCACTCGACACAACAACAACAACGAGACAATAACAAACACGTTTGCACCTCAATCGTAAACGGCAACAACACACATGTATGCACCTTAATCGTATCGAGCCAATAACACCCACGTATGCCAAATAACAACCACAGGGGAACAATAACAACCCCGTACGCACCTCAATCGTCTAGGGCCCCACGTTGGGCGCCAATTATGTAACGCCACCGTTTACCACTTCTTACCACGGGTCCGGCTAGGGGTTCAATTGTGGAGAACGGTCGTGGATCTCCTTCATTCTCATAATCTTCTCAACCTTCACAAAACTTCTTTGGGTGCCACTTTGTTCATTTAAAAAGAAATAACACCAGACAGGAGGAACAAAGAATACCTGTCTGGGTAATAGGTATATGGACTAACAATTGAATCAGTTTTAGAATTTATTACAGCATGAACTTGAGGATGCGGAATCGTCCGTGGAACTTGTAACCAAATTTGTAAGAGTATTATTCAAAGAAAAGAAAAAGAAAGGTGGCCACCGTACATATGGTATTACGGTTTAAATAACATAACTTATTAGCAGTTCGTATCTCTTTTCTTCGGCTTGTGTACGCTCCTCGATCCGCGTACTCCTTCGTACTAGCCTAGGCCTAGATACAGCTCACGCCGGTTGCATGGCCCCTCCACAACCGCCACAAACGTGGAAAAGGATAACCCGAACAAATTGCAGACCTCAAACCAATCACTTTCCCAAAACCTCGTCCTCGTCCAAAACACGACTCTTCAATCCAACCCATTCACCGTCGCTCGGCAACACAAATCAACAAATTCAAACAGTCACCGCCTTCTCAATAACTATCGTGGTCACAAAACACACGAATACCAACTCACTTAACAAATAAGACCGAAAAAGACGGCACAACAGTAAACTGTAATATAACTGTTACCGATAACAAGTTCCACAATGACGGGACGTCACAACGTTGCCCTAAAATTTCAGTCAAATACGTCAAGCCGTTTGACCTGTGCGCGACGAACAAAATTTAGCGCACATACAGACATACATACATACATACATACAGACATACATACATACAGACACACAGACAAAGCGCCGATCGAGTTGTATGGAGAGATTCACTCCGCTTCGCTACGCTCATCTAATAAGTATATAAAAAAAGTAATAACAAATAATTAAATAAATTAAAAAAATTAAAAAAATATTTAAATACATAAATAAATACTTAAATAAATAAATAAATAAATAAATAAATAAATAAATAAATAAATATATAAATAAATAATTAAATAAATAAATAAATGAATAAACAAACATAAATAAATAAATAGATTAATAAATAAATAAATAAATAAATAAATAAATAAATCAATCAATCAATCAATAAATAAATACATAAATAAATAAATAAATAAATAAATAGATAAATAAATAAATAAATAAATAAATAAATAAATAAATAAATAAATAAATAAATAAATAAATAAATAAATAAATAAATAAATAAATAAATAAATAAATAAATAAATAAATAAATAAATAAATAAATAAATAAATAAATAAATAAATAAATAAATAAATAAATAAATAATCAAATAAATAAATAAATAAACAAATAAAGCAATACGCTAATGGAGAGTGTAGACAAGACTCACCCCTGGCTAGGCTGACCCTGCGGTGGGGCCCGATGGCTCCCTTGTATCGGGCAACGAAGCTGAATCTCTTGCGTCGCTCGGCGGGCGTTAGAGCCAACGCCTCATTGGCCTGACTCTTGGCGACAGCCAGGCGAGCTGCGTAGCTCTCTCCGTACGCAGCCTGGGCAAGCACATACACATTAATAATAATATTATGTATTATCATATACATATATTTATAGAGGAAGATCAGGGAACAAAGTTGAAGCAGAAAGACTATGGGAAAACCGTGAGAGATGGAGAGAACTACTAAACAGCCCTCTGGTAACGGAAGAAGTGATCGAGGAAGAGGTTGAGGAGGTGGTTGTGTCAGGTCTGGCTAGCCTGCAATGTAGACATTAGCCCAAGACATGGAGTACTTCGCTACTCCCCCCTACGCGATATTAATGTTGGAAATGGGGTCAAGATATATATATATACTATCATCATTTACCTTAATAATATCTTATCTACTCTTATTCTCCAATTACTGGTACTTAACCTGAATATGACATTTTTTTATGTATTGTATTTATGTAAACTACCCGATAGTTAATGTTGGAAACGGGGTCAAGATATGGGCCTATATATGTATTTAGCCTATATTACTTGTTTTGTTTGTTTTGTATGTTGTATGTGAGCCCGCACAGTTGGCCGAGGTCGATTAGGCGTTGGTGTAGTAAACCGCGGTCTCCGCGTTTCAGGTTCGAATCCTGGCTTGGGCATGGATGTCGTGTGGCGTTTTTTCATCCTCATAATCACCCACTCACTGTCTGGATTAGCCTCGTTGCAAAAACATGGGACGTAAAACCCCAAATATCATCATCATGTTGTGTGTGATATTTGTATTTAAATTTTAGTAGGCTACATAATTAATTAATTAGTTAACACTAAGTTATTCACTTTCTCTCTAAAAGAATTACACAAATACATTTGAACATTGAGCACCGTAGAGCAGGTTCAACTATGTACATGGTTTATTTTATGTTTTGTACTCGATCTGCAACAGGACCGAGGTCCCACTAGTGCAAATTTAATATACTATATAATGATTGATGATGTACGATGATGAGTAAGGGAGGAGAGGAAGCCTGGTACTACTGCTGTTGGAAGGTACCAAGCTTACGTCCCGGCTTTACGTCCCATCTGAGAGGACTGTATAACTTTGACCAGTCATAGGCCTATAGATTCCTCCACTAACCTTTTCTGTTGACAAGAATAACAAAGCTGTTACACAAGCTTTCGAACCCTCCAATCTGCTCTAACCAACGGTAACTAGTGTTTCAGAGGAGAGCGGTCACCCATCCACCTCCTAACCTAGCCGGATGTTGCCTAACTTCGGTGTTCATTTCAGAACCGGCTAAGCCACTGCGGCTAAACCGTTGGCTATTAATTCACACTGATGTTTAGGCTACATGTAAACATACACCCTTACAGCCCTAACGGCCCAGTTCAGGCTAAAAACGCAGCACGATCTTCTAGGGAAGCATCTCCACCGAATAGGGGTGTTTGAGACGAGTACCTGCAAGCTCTGTGGAAATGGGGAGCAGGATAGGAGCCACCTGTTAGTATGTCCAAAACTGGCAGGCGAACGTGATGCAATGCCGAGCGGCATGAAGAGGGTGGAGAAAGAAGCGTGCCTCTACTGGTTGACCAGATCCAGCATGATGGCATAATAGCCAAATGTGGGCATTTGAGAAGAAGAAGAAGACAGAAAGAAGTGTGAGCCAATAGGTTGTTTAAATAATACTATAATAATACGGTAAATTTAGTAAAGTCGATCTACAGCAACTTTGAGGCTGGGAACGTCACAGATGGGCGTGTCGGAGCCAATCAGCGGGAGGCTTTCACCAATACTCACATTTGGTTGGTCAAGCCTCACTCATCTGTGACGTCACCTTGCAGCCTCAAGGACAGATGGGCGTGTCGGAGCCAATCAGCGGGCGGCTTTCACCAATACTCACATTTGGTTGGCCAAGCCTCACTCATCTGTGACGTCACCACCCTCAAGGACAGATGGGCGTGTCGGAGCCAATCAGCAGGCGGCTTTCACCAATACTCACATTTGGTTGGCCGAGCCTCACTCATCTGTGACGTCACCAGCCTCAAGGACAGATGGGCGTGTCGGAGCCAATCAGCGGGCGGCTTTCACCAATACTCACATTTGGTTGGCCAAGCCTCACTCATCTGTGACGTCACCACCCTCAAGGACAGATGGGCGTGTCGAAGCCAATCAGCGGGCGGCTTTCACCAATACTCACATTTGATTGGCCAAGCCTCACTCATCTGTGACGTCACCAGCCTCAAGGACAGATGGGCGTGTCGGAGCCAATCAGCGGGCGGCTTTCACCAATACTCACATTTGATTGGTCCAGCCTCACTCATCTGTGACGTCACCAGCCTCAAGGACAGATGGGCGTGTCGGAGCCAATCAGCGGGTGGCTTTCACCAATACTCACATCTGATTGGCCAAGCCTCACTCATCTGTGATGTCACCACCCTCAAGGACAGATGGGCGTGTCGGAGCCAATCAGCGGGCGGCTTTCACCAATACTCACATTTGGTTGGCCAAGCCTCACTCATCTGTGATGTCACCAGCCTCAAGGACAGATGGGCGTGTCTGAGCCAATCAGCGGGTGGCTTTCACCAATACTCACATCTGATTGGCCAAGCCTCACTCATCTGTGATGTCACCAGCCTCAAGGACAGATGGGCGTGTCTGAGCCAATCAGCGGGTGGCTTTCACCAATACTCACATCTGATTGGCCAAGCCTCACTCATCTGTGATGTCACCAGCCTCAAGGACAGATGGGCGTGTCTGAGCCAATCAGCGGGTGGCTTTCACCAATACTCACATCTGATTGGCCAAGCCTCACTCATCTGTGACGTCACCAGCCTCAAGGACAGATGGGCGTGTCGGAGCCAATCAGCGGGCGGCTTTCACCAATACTCACATTTGATTGGTCCAGCCTCACTCATCTGTGACGTCACCAGCCTCAAGGACAGATGGGCGTGTCGGAGCCAATCAGCGGGCGGCTTTCACCAATACTCACATCTGATTGGCCAAGCCTCACTCATCTGTGACGTCACCAGCACCAAAGTTGCTGTGGAGCGACTTTACTTACGTAATATACACCTTCAGAGTAATTCTAATGGATAGCTTCTTCTTTCTTCTTCTTTTCCTATGCCTGCATTATGAGATATGAAATATTGAGAAATGAGGAGCGATGAATGAACAAATATGATGATTTGGTATATATAATGTGAGGAAAGGATCCAACAGCTTACCTTCGTGTAAGATGACGGATTTGCGAGTTTTAAGTACACATAAAAAACATAATACAAATATAACGAGACGTTTCGACCGAGGTCTTGTTCACTCGAGAGAAGAATGTCAAATATTATGATGATTTATTGTTTGCACCCTCCCCAAGTAGGCCTATTTGTGCCATGTGGAGATTGTTTTCGTCCAAGTTTGTTAAAAGTTGTCATACGGGTTGTTCCCGTTAACATGGCAATGAATGAGTGACTCACCGACTTGAACATCCTGCCCTTCTCCCTGCCGGTGTACGGCTGTAGCTGAGACGGCATCAGCCACGCTCGGGTCGGTTCCTTGTCAAAGAAAGTCACGTTGTAGTGGGTCTGAAACAATTCAAGTCAATTCCAATTTCCAATATATTTCATTCTCATACTTGGGTTATCATACTTGGGTCATACTTGGGGGGGGGGGGGGGGGCTTGAGACATTTAAAATGAGAATCCCACAAGAGTAAAAATGTCCATCAAACCCTTGTGATATCATAGTGTAATTCGTAGACCGTGAGCCCGATTTTGAAGTGAAGTATGTCCAATGTTTTAATTAATAATACTTTATTGAACATACAGATAAATCATATTTTTTGCAACACTTCAATACAAACAGAAATTCCTGAGTTAATATCTCTTAACTTTCCCAAGATAAATTGATAATATTTAAAGATAACATAAAGGTTGTGGAAAAAGAACAAAAACATGTATAGTGTGTTGGGGAAAAAAGTTGAAAAAAAAACCCACTGGTTCGGACACTCACACACAGCAACAAGCGCTGTGAAAAATGTGTATTAACCCATCCGCATCAGTTGCCTCATTTGGCTGGCCGCCCCCGGAAACCACGCGTTTCTAGCGCGCGCCAAGGTTTACACGAATACGTCTTCATTGTCACTTTCGTCAATGTCCATACCAATAGTCACATCGCTATCACAGTCACTGATAATAGGCTAGTAGACCTAGCTGTTTTACTAGCCGGAACACGCACATTCGTATCTCTAGGCATACACCTACCTACACGCGAGACCTAGGCCTAGTGTCACTGTCATTGTCCATTTCACAATCGCTCTCACTCTCATTAGAAACCACAATATTTTGTAAGTTTGGGTTGTTGTAAACACCTTCTCCATCACTGTCACTAAAATCAGATCCTAAAACGTCTAAAATCTGTATAATGCCACTTTCTTTGCCCCGAAAACAACGACTGCTTTCCGGCCCGAGTCCATCTTGACAAATTTGACAGCTGATCTAAGTTTCGGATCGATATGAGCGGAGATTATATCGATTTTAAGAACAAACAAAAGCCAGACAGAGTTCAATAAATGCACACTAGAATCGCCACTAGCTTGAGCAAGAGATTGCAGGAATTAGTTCCGATATCGTACGCTAGATAGCACCACTATACATGTTCAAAGTGAAGCGCGCGCAAGTGCGTACCAGTCCGCTTCTGGTTACCGCGGCCAGTTTCGTAGAAGCGTACCAGTCCGCTTACCGATGCGGATGGGTTAATGAAAACGTCCTTTTCTCATACGCAGGAGATAACTTGACTCTGTTCGTATATGTTTTCTTCTAACTAATAATAACTTAATAATAACAAAAAAAGGAAAAATAACAATTAAAAGAGACTTTTCCGTCATATTATAAAAGCATGTCTTTAGGTAACTTATGTTTATATCGATAAGGTAGGGTTAAAAAACTGTATTGACCTAGCCCTGAAATTAAAGAATTTGAATTATTGTTGTTGCAAGCAGTATAGAAGTTGACAGTGAGGTTAAAAACAAAGTCGAACATAAGTGGCAACTTAAAGTAGTCATGGAGAACTGAGATGCACTTGCGTTTTGGAATATTCCCTATCATTCTGAGGCATTTATTTTGGACAGTCTGAAGTTTCTTCAAATTTGTTGCACACGTCGAACTCCACACGGGGGCAGCGTACGTCATAATCGGCCGGATCACCATGGTGTAGAGGAGACGTTTGTTTGTTAAGCTGAGTTTGCTCGTTTTATTGAGAAGCGGGTAGAGGCTGGACATGGAGGCGTAGGCTTGCTGCATCTTGCTGTTCACATGATGAGTAAATGTTAATTTTGAATCGAGATAAACTCCGAGATATTTAACAAAACTGGACCACTGAATAGGGTTTCCATTGACAGTCACTTCCGGTTTATGGCACGGTCTCCGTTTTGTAAAGAAAATTGCTGATGTCTTGGCTTCATTAACTTTAATCTTCCATTTATGAAAATACCTTCTTAATGCGTTCAGGGCTCTTTGGAGTCGCCGCTGAATCGTGCCTGGACGATAAGAGGACGTGAAAATTGCTGTCCAATGTAAGCATATATTCTATTGCCAGCAAACAATAGTAATAATAACAACAGGGCTTCCACTGCATGTCTTGCCTAAACATAGTTGCGTGAATGTGTTAGATTGCCTAACGGCTACGTAATTGAGCTTGGGGAGGACAGGAAGGAACCAACAGCTTACCTTGTATAGTTGCGGCCTTCGGAGTAGATAGAAACACAAAAGATATAAACACAAAACGTCGAGACAGTTTCGGCCTGACTTGATCACCCGACAAAGGTGGAGGAAAGAGTCTTTGGAGAAAGAGTCTTTCCTCCTTTTGTGTTTATATCTTTTGTGTTTCTATCGACTCCAAAGGCCGCAACTACTACAAGGTAAGCTGTTGGTTCTTTCCTGTCCTTCTCCCCAAGCTCAACTAAAAATAGTTGCATAAGTCTCCTAAAATCTAAAAAATAGTCTCTAAAATAGTCGAATAAGATCCACAAAATATTACCAAATAGTCTCCTAAAATAAGAAGGAATGAATTTGGGCTTTATATCTCACATTTATGCAAACTAGCTAGCGTTAAACAAGATGATGGGCTGTTTCGTTCTGAGGATGCACTTGTTCTGTTGCTTGAGCTAATGGCTACGGATGGGTGTAAGTGTGGCGTGGATCAGTGGTGGGGAGGGGAGGGGGGGTGCCTTGTCCGCGTTTCAACAACTCGCAAAGAATGACGTGCTGCCACGCTACGGAGGGATGGTCAACTGAACTTGATCATAAAACCTATCAGCGGACGTGGCGTGAACCACGATAGTTGCATTTTTATGAATTTTACTAAAAAATCTCGCCTAAAAGTTGCTCTTTTACAAATATTGCCAAAAATTGTCACAAAAAAAGTTGCCTCAGTAGAAGCCATGTAATTATTAATAGTACTGAACTCACCGGAATGTCCGAGAAGCCGTTGAGCCAATAGAAGTCCTCTACGTCGGGACAGTCGTCCACCATGGCCGGCCACCAGGGGAAGCCGTCTAGACGAGCCCAGACTACGCTGCCACTGGTGTAGATGTTGTGTATTATGTCCTCCTGCTCCACTAGGGTGGGGCCCACCTCAGGTGTCTCACAGCTGTTGTAGACCGGGTCTAGGGAGGAGACAGACACTCGGATATATTTTTTATTTAATTAAAATTTTTTTTTAAATGTATTTAATTTAAATTTTTTATTTAATTTAAATTTTTTTTAAATTTCTTTAATTTAAATTTTTATTTAATTTAAATTTTTATTTAATTTATGTAATTAATAATTTTTATTTATTTAAAGTTAACATATTGGTAGATTCCAATACCGTACACTACAATACAAATCTCTTTAGTATCATTATGTAAATTTACATTTAGTTTTAGTAAATTAGTAAATTGGTATTAATATGACTGTTGAAAAGGTCTTAAAAAAGGTGTTTTTAGGCAACATAAGTAAATAAATAAAAAAATAAATACGTACTGTACATAAGTAAATAAATAAATGTACAAACAAACATATAAATAAATAAAATAATTAATTAAATGAATAAATAAATAAATGAATGAATGAATGAATGAATAAATGAATGGCAAATAAATAAATAAATAAATAAATAAATAAATAAATAAATAAATAAATAAATAAATAAATAAATAAATAAATAAATAAATAAATAAATAAATAAATAAATAAATAAATAAATAAATAAATAAATAAATAAATAAATAAATAAATAAATAAATAAATAAATAAATAAATAAATAAATAAATAAATAAATAAATAAATAAATAAATAAATAAATAAATAAATAAATAAATAAATAAATAAATAAATAAATAAATAAATAAATAAATAAATAAATAAATAAATAAATAAGTAAATAACCACGCATGGACGCAGGCAGTCAAGTCAGGCCACTCACCGGGATGCAGGCGACAGTACCACTCGTCCGGCAGCTCCAGAGGATCCTTACAGTCCGGTAGGAAGCGGTTCTTGTTGCAGGAGTCACACAGGACCCAGACTCCCACGTCCCGGCGTTCCTGAAGCCACTCCAGGCGTTCCCTGGCACTCAGGTGCTCGGGGGGCTGACTCACGTGGTAGTCCACTTGAGACAGAGTCTGTACGGACAGGAGAGAAGACACATTACATTAGACATGTTGTTGCAGGAGTCACACAGGACCCAGGCGTTCCTGAAGCCACTCCAGGCGTTCCCTGGCGCTCAGGTGCTCGGGGGGCTGACTCACGTGGTAGTGCACTTGAGACAGAGTCTGTACGGACAGGAGAGAAGACACATTACATTAGACATGTTGTTGCAGGAGTCACACAGGACCCAGACTCCGACGTCCCGGCGTTCCTGAAGCCACTCCAGGCGTTCCCTGGCGCTCAGGTGCTCGGGGGGCTGACTCACGTGGTAGTGCACTTGAGACAGAGTCTGTACGGACAGGAGAGAAGACACATTACATTAGACATGTTGTTGCAGGAGTCACACAGGACCCAGACTCCGACGTCCCGGCGTTCCTGAAGCCACTCCAGGCGTTCCCTGGCGCTCAGGTGCTCGGGGGGCTGACTCACGTGGTAGTCCACTTGGGACAGAGTCTATACGGACCGAGAGAAGACATATTACATTAGACATGTTGTTGCAGGAGTCACACAGGACCCAGACTCCGACGTCCCGGCGTTCCTGAAGCCACTCCAGGCGTTCCCTGGCGCTCAGGTGCTCGGGGGGCTGACTCACGTGGTAGTCCACTTGAGACAGAGTCTGTACGGACAGGACAGAAGACACATTAGGCGTGGTCAGAGATCCACCTAGTAGCCAGCTCAACATAGCGGAACATGGACCCGTCTAAATTGGGCTTTAAAGATACGAACAGAAAGCGTTTAGTTCTCATGCTTAGTGACCTTGAACTCCTGGAGGTTCTTAACTGAGGCTGGAGGATGAATAACTTCGACGGTTGAAGAACTGGAGGTAGGCCCTTGCATCTTCTCAAGCTCAAATTACTATTGTAATTGTAATATTGTATTCTGGTCATATAGAGGCTTGAGATTGTAGGCATGCATTTTTTTTTTATTATTATTAGGAGTGGTTGACAAAAACTGCTTGAAAAGCTACATGCCAGTATAAAAAAATTAAAAAAATATTTCTTCTGGATTCTAAAGCAAATTCCAAAAACATCGGATGACCAGACTAAGGTCCAGTCTTACAATGTCCCAATAACTACTTACTGTCAAATAGCTTGTTGTCTCCATGGCAACCACCAATCAAAACCCTTGAAATCCTCCAAATAGCTTAATTGCTACAAATAACTTTCTTATTGGGAGATTGTAAGACTGGCCCTTAATTAATGACCATATGTGTGACCCCTGGTTGTGGTAGCCTAATGGAGCCTTAATCACCTGAGACTGCGATAAGGACACGTCTGAACGCTGGCTACTCTGCGAGGCGCTCAGCTGCCTGGTAGCAGACGACTGAGAGCTGCTCTGGGCTTGCGACGTCCTGGCCTTCTGTAGGAGTACAAGACAGAGATAATAAATAAATAAATAAATAAATAAATAAATAAATAAATAAATAAATAAATAAATAAATAAATAAATAAATAAATAAATAAATAAATAAATAAATAAATAAATAAATAAATAAATAGGCTAAATGGCTTTCTGTAGGAGTACAGGTCATGTTAGACTGGCTCGTATCATTACACGCATCATTTCACGGAACGGGGGAAGAAACTTATGAAAAAGATCTCAACATCCTAGCGAGTAAGAATATGTTTCTTTTTTGGAACTTTTGAAATAAATCATACAAGGTGAACGTATGGTACGTTCAAAAGCTCATATTTACTGGAACTTTTGAAATTTCAAGACTTCAACATTTTTTAATACTGTTCTAGGAGGCCTATAATTTTAGGTATGATCATATGTTTAGTGCTTTGACTCAAACCAGCGTACTGGTATTTGTAGAGGATCTCCGAAAGACTTTCAGAGTGGTTGAAAAGTTTTTGAAAAAACATTTTTTTTTTTTTTTTTTTTCCTTCTTGTACCAAGATGGCTTTTTCAGCCATTCTTATGTCTAACTATCCAATATAAAAAATTGGATAGCGTGGCGTGGTGCGGCGACTTTTGGTACCAGACTTCTGTTCCGGACCAGCACTGCGATCATGTAACTTTTGTCGATTAACGTTGAAAATTTAGCGATCGTTATTGTGTAGCCAATGAGAGTCCGAGAATTCGAAGAAGTTCACAGGAACTCGTCAAAATCTAGCAAGCTGTGAGCAACATTGGCATTCTTTTGTTTTTATTGAACGCCTGTAAAATGTGAAAATTTACATTGTATGAGTAGATCCACAGAGTAACTACTCACAGCACGATTTATTATAATATTCCACTGTGTTCTAGAGGTAGGGTTTTAACTTTAATGCTATAGTCTGTCCTACTTTAGTTTGTGAAATAAATTCGTATACACACCGGCGTTTCCGCCATTTCTTGGTATCGAAAGCTCTAATGGCTCGGTGCTTGCGATCGAGAGCGCGAACGATATTCGCGATGATTATGAAGATGATATTTTTATTTTACGTCCTATATTTTTGCAGCTTTGGCTAATTGTCGTCTCCGGGATGAGTGTTCAACGTTCAATAGCGTTACCGAGCTGTTCAATATTGCATTCAAGAGCTACGATCGTTCAAAAGTACGGTTTTCATCGCTGTCGATCGTTATCTACCAAAGTTACATGATCGCAGTGCAGGGGGCACTTGATCTTGGACTTGTCGGTCACTTGTAGCAGATCGGAAGCGTCGCCGCATAGCCCCCCATTATAATAATAATAATAATTAGCGCAATTAAAAAAAAAACATAGCAGAAGAAAACTTAAATAATGTTTTAATTGAACTTTCGACCACTTTTGAACCTTTTTAAAAATGTAATATGAAGTTTTGAATAGTTCTTGACCTTTTTAATGCATGTAATATTCGTTTTATTGTATATGGTGGTAATAATAGCTGGTGAAGCTAAATAAACACAATCTTATCTTCTATACCTTCAATGAATTAACAACACAACAACAACAACAAAATAAATAAATACATTTAAAAAAAAATTAAAAAAAAAAATTTAAACAAAAATAAATGGTAAATGTAATAAATTTTTACAATAAATTGTGCATTTATATTATGTGTATAATTATAATAAATGTAATGTGAACCAACTAAGGTCAACACATCCCGTAGTCTCGTACCTTGCTGGGTGGTATCTGAGCAGCCTTGGATGTGGGAGCTGCCTTCAGCTTGCCGAGGCTGGTCGGTGGCTTGAAGCCCTTGGACGAACCAGACTTCCTGCAAGTATATCAATTGTTGATAATACCACACATACACTTGAGTTAACAACACAAAGAACTTCAGTTATATACTTCAACATTATACTGTAAGACCTAAACAACTATTTGTGAAGTAAGCCCATTACGTATTGCCATCATGAAACCTCTAAACTTAATCCTGTCCAAACGGTTAGTATATTGACCACATTCTATTCAGTTTCAGCAGATTTTATTTGCATGTTTTCTAAATCAGTTTATATTTTTATTTTATTCAACAAGTCAGGGCCTGGATTCACAAAGATGTCTAACTTTAAGTTAGGCAAATTCTAGCTAGATAAATCAAGATAAATCATCTCCGTGTATTACTAAACATTCACAAATAAAACACGTATTGTTAGTTAAATTGTTGATATTTTACTATATTTTATCTTTATCACATTGCAGAACGACATATGCCTGATTTATATCACTTAGATTTGACTAAACTAGGACGTCTTAGCACTTAGGCACCTTTGTGAATCTGGGCCCAGGTTTATAAAAAACAAACAGCAAACCCCACAAAGTTTTAACAAACATGTATGTGGTAATCACATGATAAATTTATTATTAAAGGCATATTGTCATCTAGCGTTGTAGTTAAACTATGTCAGACCTTGAATTATTTAAACAATTTAGGAACAAAAATGAAAGAAATCGGTCCGTATTTAAACAAGTTATGAGCAATTTTATTCAAGAATGTTCATTGGGTGACGTCACACGCGTGACGTAGTTGGATGCGAGCTGTGCCGCGCTCACTCATCTTCGCTGCTGGCCATCCGTGGCGCGCCCCACCGCCCCCGACCTCTATCGGACAGTTGAAGGGTGTATGTTCGAGATGCAGTATGTTTGGCTTGGAGGAACTTGTATTGTCATCGTATTGAATTGATTGTCATCGGTGTGATCACTCTCACTATCATTGACAGATTCACATTCGTCAAAATCTTCTGTTTCAAACGATTCGTCGTGGTCGTTTATTTCATCGGTTTCACTTTCCGAACTTGCACAAAACGTCATCCCCTCCGCAAACTGGTTGGCTCTTATTAGTGTTTCAATATCAAGCTCAAACTTTATTTCTATCTCTTAAGGTTTATTCTGAAATGTTTCGTGATTTAGTGAGACGTAATTACATAAACATTAATCGTAGCGTAGTACAGCGTGATGTATAGATGTACTTTGGGCACTTGGGTTCGAATGTTTTCAATGAGACTATGCTTGTTTCGAGCGGCAAGGTAACATGCACTGCGCTCTGTTTTAAAAGGGGTATCAATGCTGCCTCTCAATTTGACAGACGGTACTGCTCATTTTTTTAACACACGTTTCGATTTTTTTTCATAAGATTCATTTTCCATTTTCAAACTGTTGGTAATTTCATAGTCGTCTTTAATGAAATGTTCGGAACATACACGAGTGTATTTGCTTGGTAGGCCTACAGAGTTCTTACTATTAATTTTCGATAGCCAGTTTTTATGTTGCACTGGCTAAAAATCCAAAGGCACTGGAGATTTGTCCCTGTTTGGAAAACGGTGAAACGACATGTCGATCGGGCTTACAAGACTGTTATTGCATCCGTACGCACAACAATTTAATACCATGATTACTGATTAATATTGCTGTGCGATACGTACACTATAGTCTAAATGGCCATTCACAATAATAACATAAAAGCTTTGACACTTATAATGTCCGTTATGCTTAATGCCTCTACGACAAGCATAATGAAACTACAACTACAAATAAATCAACTAGAACCTAAAGACGTACTCTACACAATCCACTTGTCCGTGCACTCTCTTAATAAACTGCTGGATATTAGCACTCTCAATAGTTATTAATAAAACTATTCATTGTACATTTCTTGAAGCAATTCTGAGAAACAACCATCCATACAGACTGTCAAGTGTCAACCCCTTACTGCACCACGCAACGGGTGTTCCTACCCGAGTCGCGCCTCGCCCAGCCGCTCGGCCCGCATCCAACAACGTCACATGCCCCGAGG
The DNA here is from genome assembly GCA_945910005.1 of Isoperla grammatica. NCBI lineage: Eukaryota > Metazoa > Arthropoda > Insecta > Plecoptera > Perlodidae > Isoperla > Isoperla grammatica. The sequence continues at coordinate 42,531,454 of OX246744.1, forward strand.
CGCGCGTCAAAACAAATCATTGTAGGGGGAGTAGGCCTCGTCCAAAGTTGCCATAAACTGCGGTTTTCTTATTTTTTTAATGTCTATTTGAAAACAAAAAATACTTACTTGTATGTGAAAATAGGCCTTTAAGTATATTCAAGATGGCATAATAAATACATATTACATATATATTATATAGAACTAGAAGATATACATAGTCCTATGTAGGCCTAATTCAAATAATAACATTATATTTTGACACAATATTTATATTTGAATTAGGGATGTCATAGGGTACCCGGGTTACCCGGATCCAGAAATTACCCGAATCCATTTTTAGGATCCAGATCCTTATCGGGTAGTATTATTTGTATAAAAAAAAAAAAAAAAAAAAAAAAAATACGCGACGATATTTTTGCGGCTACTTTCCTTGAAGCTACAGTGAATTGCTGCTTGTGGGCGTGGCCACTGGCCAGCCAGTCGCTGGTTAGTACGCGCTGTCTTTACTGCGGGTGAGTTCTGTGATGCCATATACACTCCCCTCCCCCGCCCCCCTCGCCATCCCGCGCGCAGCGGCCGCACAGAGCCCAACCCACACAGCGGCCGGCAGCTGACACAGACAGAGAACGACCTTCTACCGCGTGGTTTCGGGGGGAAGAGGGGGGGGGGGGGTGTAACCAAGATGACATAATTTAGGCGGTCAGGATTCGGGTAACCCGGTTCTTGGAAGGTCTGGAACCGGATCCGAATTTTCCTACCCTATGACATCCCTAATTTGAATACTATCTATTATTACTACCTGCCCAGGGACTGCCCACCTTATCGAGGTGAACATGTTTGTGTGCTTTGGTGATCCCCAACAGCTATGCCGGCGGAAGCATATACTTCTGGTAGGGCCATAGTTGGAGGTGGAGCTATCCAGATGAAATGCAGTCCACGTTCTTCCCTTTCCCTTTCCTCCCCGTTACGCCCTACTTGTCCCTTTCCTCCAATCACCCCCGACGTCATATGACCTAGTTGTCCATAAATGCCATTTCTGCCTCTAATACCTTATTGAATCGAGATAAAATTAACATATTCGTGACCGAACGGAAATTTACGACAAAATGACTATTACTTTTTGCCGCAATTTTGTTTTAGAAAAAACTTTATATTAACTATAATGTAACTTTGAAACTTGTTGACCGATTTTTACACAAAACTAATCGTGTTCAATCCACATTGATGCTTGTAGATGGTCCAAATTGCAAATTGATAGGACTTCCCGTTCGACCACTATCGTGAGACAAAAAAACAAAAAATAAACAGAACGAGTGCCACAAGAGTAGAATGAAGATGCTCGCTAACAAATAGATAGAGTTGCTAAGCAACCTCCTTATCTGAAATGCATCATCAATTTAACAACAAAACAATGAATATTTGTGAACCGCCAATTCCATAAATACAGGCTATCGTAAAAATGATTTATTGAAGCAAGCACTAGCAACACCAATGGACAACAATGAACAAGAGGCTTCATCTACATGTGTGGCGGCTTGATGTTAATACAAAGCCAGCTGATGTGGCATTGTATCTTAAAAACCATTTACAGGTGACAGCCGAGGTGGAGGGACTTAGCCCTAAAGGGAACTATACATCATTTAGGGTAAGTGTGGATGCTGACTATGGTGACGCCCTGTATAATCCAGAAAACTGGCCGAGAGGCACAGCGATCAACCGCTTCAACTTTAGGCCTCCTTTTCAGGCAGGCAGCCGGACTCGGCAAATAACATAAACATCAATCCAGATACAACTGACAGTCAGGCACCAAATTTGTTCCATATAAATATCAGAAGCCTTGAACGAAAGGTTGAAGAACTTGAAGTATTCTTGGACATGCTGCACTCCCAAGTCAACTATCTCTGCCTAACCGAGCACTGGGGGAACGACTTTGATACAACCATAAACAACTTTACTCTAGCAAGCAAGTTCTCTAGATCTCTCAAGCAAGGAGGAGGGTCATGTATCTATGTTAGAAACTACCCTGTATCTATCCCCTACAAAGTCCTGCCTGTCTCAATGGCACAGGAAAACATCTTTGAAGCATGTGCGATAGAAGTGCTAGCGGAACCTAGCTTCATCTTAGCAGCTATATACAGAGCACCTAGTCAGTCTATACAAGAATTTCTATATAATCTGGAATTATTCCTTAACAATTTCTGCAAAAAAAGGAAAAAAATACTGCTCTGCGGCGATATGAATATCAACGTTGCTGATACAAACCTAAGATCGATGATTGAGGAAGTTACGTCAGCCTATGGCTGTAAGATAATTAGCAAAGAACCCACCAGGATCACGCCATCCAGCGAGACTTCACTTGATCTTGTGATAACCAATCGGGGCGACATAGATTCGCTGATGAACATAGACCCAGTTCTATCAGACCACCTTGGCCAGCTTGTGTCAGTGCCAGGCCCAAGTAAAGTGATTAGTCATCCGAGGAAAGGGCCCACCAGATTTAAGAGGAGCTTCAGAACGGACGCAATCCAAGACTTCAATCTAGAGTTGTCGCAGACAGACTGGTCGAGTGTTTACCAGGGAACCTCGGTAGATAACAAGTTTAATGCCTTTCTACGGATCTTCTTGTTGTTATTTGAGATGTACTTTCCCAGAATGCCCTCTTCAACAAAAAAGCCACAACACAGAAAAGGCTGGATAACCGACTCCATCAGGAAGGCTTGCGAAAGGAAGCGTGTCTTAAGCCAACTAATCAACAAGAATGCAGACCTGCAGCTAAAAGAGGAACTGGCAACCCTGAAGAGGAAGGTGAGAGCCGAAATTAGCTACGCAAAAAAGAAGTATCATTCTAAATTAATAGATGAATCTGACAACAAAGGAGCCACCTTATGGAAACTGGTTAAAGATCTGACAGGGAACGCGAATCGCGACTGCTTGCCAATCGCCATCCAGATTGCAGGAACCATAACCGATGAACCAACTGCTGTAGCCACAGAATTCAACGAGTACTTTTTGACTGTAGGTCAGAATACCCTGGGTACGCTAAATACGTCAAGTGATGAAGCTATTGATAAGCTCAAGAAGATCCGGCCGCCCACTGTACCTAAATTCGCAACTACAGAAGTGACTGAGCGCCAAGTATTAAATATAATAAAATCCTTTCAGCCCAAATCCTCATCTGGATGGGACGAAGTCCCAATGCATCTGATTAAAAAGTGTGGAATGTGGATAGCTGGACCCCTTACTCATGTTATAAATCATTCTTTAAGTGAGGGAGTATTTCCAGAGAAAATGAAATATGCGGTAGTGAAACCCATATATAAAAAAGGAGATAAGACAGACTGTTCCAACTACAGACCAATAGCGTTGCTCACATCATTCTCCAAGATCCTGGAAAAAGTTATGCAGAAAAATCTTATTGACCATCTAGAAAAAAGTGCGATGCTCTCGGACGATCAGCATGGATTCCGAACCGGACGCTCTACAACATCAGCAGTTTCCCAACTAATACTTAAAGTAACAGATGCACTTGATAACAACAAGCAAGTAGGAGCGGTCTTTTGCGACTTGTCGAAAGCATTTGACAGTATGGATCATAAAATCCTGCTAGGGAAACTACAGTGCTATGGTGTTGAGGGAACTGCTGGGAACTGGATGACATCTTACCTAACCGGGCGATCACAGCAAGTCAAGCTGACAGCTCTAGGAACTTCTTCCTGGCAAGTAACAAAGTGCGGAGTCCCGCAAGGCTCGATTCTCGGGCCATTGCTATTTTCTCTGATGGTCAATGACTTATCGCCAACCATCACTTCCACCAATACTGCGAGGAAGATAATTCAATTTGCAGACGATACTACTGCTGTTGTGGAGTCTGAGTCAATGGCTGACCTGGAGGAGGACCTTCTCCATCTGACACGGGATCTATCAGAATGGTTTCTCCCCAACAAACTAAACCTAAATCCAGGCAAGACCCAAACAATCGTCTTTGCTCCTCGAGGGAACCGAGTGTTACCCCATTCCACAATCGCACTGGCATCCGAAACAAAAACTCTTGGATTGATAGTAGACCATCAACTCAAATGGATACCCCACATAGAAGACCTTGTTGGGAAACTGGCCAGAGTTGGCTTTGCAATAAAAACTGTAGCAAGGCAATGCAACATTTCCGCAGTCAAAACAGTTTATTTTGCATTAGTCCAATCCATTCTACAATATGGTATAGTGTTTTGGGGTAGCTCGTCCTCGGCTAAGCGGGTATTTGTTGCTCAGAAGAGAATAATCCGGTACATGGTGGGCGCGTGTAGAAGAACATCTTGCAGACCCTACTTCAAGGACCTAAATATACTGCCGCTGCCGTGCTTATACATCCGACAAGTGTGCATGTTCACCAGGGAAAACCTTCACCTGTTCCAAGCGGCTAGCCACCACTACAACACTCGAGGATCCTCCGAATTACAGCACGAATACTGCAAGCTGAGCTTGGCTTATCATGGAATTCTACAGACAGGTCGTAGACTCTACAACAAGCTTCCAGATGAGATCAAAGACTCCCCAGATATACGAACATTCAAACGCAAAATAACCATTTTTCTGAAAGCGGAGCAGTATTATGATGTAGCCGAGTTCACCGGTCAAGGAACCAAGCTATGAGCCATACAATGACTTCAAGGCCTATACGACCTTATGATGTAATTTTTAACTCATCTTGACAATGTACATAAAATCTTGTATTGTGGTTATACAGCTAAGAAATGATATGAAATGGAAAGTAGGACATTACGACATGGACAACACGGTGAAAACTGTTTCAAATAATTATTTCATACATTATAAGTAAATTTGTAATTGTATAAATATTATGTGTCCTAATAAATAAATAAATAAATAAATAAATAAAATAAACAAATGAATTGAATCGATGGACAAAGCTGTCAAAAAATAATTTCGTCTGATTTTGGAAAACAAAACAAAAAACAAACAAATACACATACAAAACTTTCACTTAGTCGTTGTCTATCATTAAAAATTTTAAATGGCGAGCAGTTACTATTGCTACACTTGTTTTTGTTTGTATGGTTGCAATTTTATTATTTTGACAGCTGATGGTTTGTCCATCAGTTCAATTCATTTGTTCCATTGTTGTCTTCCGGTGTTGCAAGTGCCCTTATACTATGTTCACACTAGGCTCGCTAACAGCAGTTAAGCCACTAACTTCTGTTAAGAATGTAATGTGAACGTAACGCAGTTAGCCCTAACTGACATCAAGCACTAACTGCGTTTGGCGAACGTAGTTAGCGGGTAACTTAGATCAATTTGCCACTGCCTTGTTGAAAATCATACATGTTTTCAAAAGATACTAGGCGGTGAGCAACACCGAAAGACAACAATGGAACAAATAAATTGAACTGATTGACAAACCATCAGGTGTCAAAATAATAAAATTGCAAACCATAGAAATAAAAACAAGTGTATAGCAATAGTAACTGCTCGCCATTTAAAACTTTTAATGATAGACAACGACTAAATGAAAGTTTTGTATGTGTATTTGTTTGTTTTTTGTTTTGTTTTCCAGACGAAATTATTTTTTGACAGCTTGTTGATTGTCCATAGATTCAATTAATTTGTTTCATTGTTGTATTTTGGTGTTGCTAGTTGGTCTGACAGTTCCTTGGTAGGCCTAGGCTATTCCGCTATTTCATTTAATTCGTCGTACGTTAATAAAATTCGTGAAGCTATGGATTCCTCGTGTTCGGGAAGTATTGTAGAGAAGTCAGAAAAGGTGTTGAAGAGACACAAAAAACTCTTTTTGTTCTTCAAACGGCATGTTGTTATTACTTCAACCACAGACAGTACAAAACAAAACACGTATTTCAAACAGAGCCAAAAGCCGTGCACAGCCTTGTATATCGTCATAAAATCACTAAATATAGTACCGCGCTGGCTTTGCATGACGTCACACACTGCTCATACATCGATTCCAGTGTGAACAGTTGACACAGGATCACACAAATATATCGAACGACCTTGAACGTCGCTAACCGCTGTTAGCCGTAACTGCTGTTAGCGAGCCTAGTGTGAACATAGTATTAGGCGTAGTAAGTGCAATATGAGACGTTAAGCCCAAATAATCAATCAAATCAGCGTAGTAAGTGCACAGACTGCTTTCCGGCAAGTTCCGGCCAACAGTCACTGAATATTGGATACACACAACTTTCAACAATAAGAATTTCACAAGTTGTTGGCAAAACTATTTGACTTCTTTGGAACCAATGGATATCTTTCCAATAATAAATAGTGCACTGCCTCCTTGAAGGGTTTTTGGGGACTTCTAGCAGGCAGTGCTCAGTGGCTGAAATGCTTTTTAAATTGCACTTTCCCTACGAAACAAGGTCTACTTGATCTCCCCCTAGCGGAGGCTCGTCGAAATCCGAAGTTAGGTCGCCGCAAGGGAACCAAAACCACCATTTTGTCCACCACTAAAAAGACAGCTTTTATTAGGGATGACATCGGGTAGTAAAATCTGGATTCGATTCCAGCCCCTCAAGGATTCAGGTAACCCGAATCCTGGAAGTGTAAATCACGTTGCTCAACATGTTATTTGAAGGTCATGGACATTGACATCCCAACCACGACTGACCGAAAAAAAAATGGATCTGTTTTGTTTTCGATTTCACCCTTGAACGGAACACGTTTCATTGTGTGGGTTGTGTGGGTTGGGAGACTTAGCACATGGCGAGCACAACTAAAAATGAACCCGAACAAGATTCAAATCCTAAAAACGGATTCGGGTAATTTTTGGATTCGGGTAACCCGGATACCCGGATACCCGATGTCATCCCTAGCTTTTATAAATAAATGTACGCAGTAGATCATGCTAACTAATATATAAAACACATAAATGAGACATTTTAATCGAATGCAGTGAATAACAGTCAAATACGTAGTGTGATGATATGTCCTTTTAGGCCAAAGTTATTATGACTGACCATTTCATATGTTATCTTTAACGTTTCTCCCATCTGAATAACATGATTTTTAACATTGTTGAACGGACTGCGACAACCTAACTTGTGAGCACGTCAAACAATGTTTCAACTTAAAAAAAAGTGTTTAGCGTGCGTTTGATATCATAATACAATTTCAAATTGATTGTGAACACAGTTTAGATTGTAGAAGTGCTCTAGCTTTATCACTGATGTCCCTCCCTAACATCAGTGATTACTGATATACGTAATATCTTTGCATAAGGCCGGCGCAGTTGGCCGAGGTCGATTAGGCGTTGGTCTAGTAAACTGCGGTCTCTGTGTTCCAGGTTCGAATCCTGGCTTGGGAAGCATGTGGGGTTTTTTCATCCTCATAATCACCCTACAAACATTTGATATCCTGAGTAGGGATGACGAAACCCGACTTTTTTACGACCCGGGTACCCGTTCACTATACCCGCGGGTTACCCGGGTAGGCCTAGGCCTAATAAAACAAAAAAAATCGTGTGGGGTGTCAAATCAACCTCTCAATATCGCTCTCGTCGAAAATAACACCACAAATAGTGTATTGTAGAAGCAGGGATTAGGATGTTTCATTATATTTCGCGATGAAAAGTTGAACACTCATGACAAGAGAAAGTTACAACAGCGCGGGGGATCGAGGATCGGAGCGGGATGAAACATAATGCGTTACAGCTGCCACTCAAGCTCAAGGCCACCGGCCGTCCGGCCCGTTGAAGTGTCGAATGGTTGTGTGGTTTGGGTGGGAGAAAGGGGGGGGGGGGGGGGGGCGGGTGTAGGGTAGCAGCACCGCGGCCAGGCTTACATGAACAGGGAATCGGGTGGCATGAACAAAAGAAACTATCAAAGTGGACAGTTTATTTATAGACGCGATTCTATTTCTTAGGGAAATACCGCCAAGCACAAAAATAAAATACGTAATGACAGATGAATCAGTTCAAATTCAAAACATTTAGCTAATTCGCGGTTCTCAATTTCAGGAACCGGGTTTTGTCGGGTAAACGGGTAGAGAAAACACAAACCCGTACCCGACTTCGTCGGGCGGGTATCGGGTACCCGGGTACCCGTCGTCTTCCCTAATCCTGAGGAAGTGATTTTCTGTACCTTTCGGGTAAAGCATAGGCAGGACTTCCGTCAGACTACCTGTGGCCTGCCCTAACAGGAAATTACCCTCAGATTACCTTACCATTACCCACAGTCTGCCTATCACCTGCCTGTCGGGAACTATTACCTTTGTGGGCAGTTCTGAGGAGGACCTAGGGTAGTACATCCTGTGATCTGCTCTTAGCGTCTCACTCCCATGTTATAAGTAAATGAGAAAGGTACTCCTGAAGAGTACCTCTCATCCTGTAAGGATAGTCCTCAGGATAACCTCAGGAGCGAAAAATGTTTGTAGGGCACCCACTCATCGTCTCGATTAGCCTCGTTGCAAAAATATGAGACGTAAAACCCCAAATACATCATTATCATCTTTTGAGTAAAATAAAATATATGACTACAATTACAAATAGAAAGTAAACTTACCTGTTGTTCGCTGAAGCGAAGATGAAGATCAGAAGACAAAGAAGAAGAAGAAGAAAGCAAAGGTGATGTTTTACACCACCAACCACTAAGATTACACCAACCAAATCATTGTAAAAGTCAAGGAGAAAACTATTGAAAAGTTTATATCAAAGCCAATCTTAGCGATGAATAAATGAGGAAATGTTCAACGACACCGAAGTTTGGTTTGAGTGCAGATTTTGTCTACATGTCAAACTATGCATTGAAATTCAACTGGAACATAGAACACTCATTCTCTACGCACAAAGTGAAGAGAAAAGCCAATTCGCAATTTTCTAGCTATGTTTGAGTTGTTCGACTCGGTTGCATTTTTTATTTTCACCTTCGACTTGATGGTCGATCAATCGTTACTCTACCCGGGTATTGTTCCGCTTCACCCACGCAGTTCGTGTGGCCAAATCGAATACGTTTTGACGTTTTACATGATACAAACTATTTCAAACAGAAAAATAGCATTAAATGGACTGTCATGCTCGAGGACTGCTACCTTATCGTGGTGGGCAGGTTTGCTGCTTTGCTGATCCCGAGAGTTATGCCGGCGGAAGCATATGCTTCTGGTAGGGCCACCCTAGCCGGACAAGTCAAGGTGGAGAAGCCAGACGAAAGGCAGTCCACGTCCTCATCTTTATGTCCTATAGGCCCACTTGTCCCTTCCCTCCAAACACTCTCCGACGTCACATGGCCTAGTTGTCGAGTACGTGGTTAAACACCAAATAATAAATAAGTCATTTAAAATGTCTTGATTGCAATGTAGCCTAATTCAAAATTAGCAAGCTAGGCAAAACATTCCTGGATGATAACGAAGTCATTAAAAGTTAAAAAAAAAAGTAATTGGCACTATTAATAATATATATACTCTATCACAGGCCTGCCGTTTTAACGGATATTTGGGGTGCACGGCAGGATTTTTACAGTCATTTATGGCTTTTCCAAAAATATTGTATTTCGCAGATTTGAATTTCGCGGTTAATATTAATGTTTGAACGCGATCAATAAAGAAGTCCATGACGTTATTGACTTTGCTACCGGAAGTATTCAATGACGCCGCGACCCGCTAGGCTTCGATAGTGCGGTAAATAGTCCGCGTGTAGTAATTTTCGCCGTGAAGTAGGTGGTGAACAGCTGTGATGCGAGACGTATATGGTAACACAGAACTCGCCCGCAATAATAATAGCGCGTACTACCCAGCGACCAGGTCGCCACGCCCACAAGCAGAAATTCACTGTAGCTTTAAGGAAAGTAGTCGCAGAAATATCCTCGGGTTTTTTTTTTTTTTTTTTACAAATATTACTACCCGATAAAGATTCGAATCCTAAAATGGATTCAGGTAATTTCTAGATCCGGGTACCCTATCACATCCCTAGTAAAAAGTATGTTTTTTTAATATTAGACTTGCCGAGACCGATTAAAAATGTAAATTTCAAATTAATGGATATTTTCAGGATATTTGACCCACTCCAACAGGATCACATTTTTTCCCTGGTGGCAGGCCTGCTCTATCACAATCAACACAACCTACTCAACTGACCGAACGCTAGCGTACTGATTGAATGGGTAGCCGTCTAACTACAAGTATGGTTTATTGTCTCGCCGTCGAGGTTACAGTCCCACTCGTAACGAGCTAAGTTTACAGATATCTTCGTACCCTTGGGTCCGGTGGACGAGGGGCAGCTTGAAGTGGCCGCCGGTCGAGCTGGTCGAGCCCTGACTAGTCGAGGCGGCCGACTTTTGGGTCGAGCTCACTATAGACGACTGGTCCAGCTGTGAGAGGGAAGTCTACATCAGAATTAAGAGAACAAAACCTGCCATTCTTAGGCCTACTATAGTTGTCTCACACTATTTTCATGCTCATGAAATAGTTGATTGATAGCGTTAATTTAATACTGACTTAAATTATTTATTTAATCACTATAGGTTTTAGGTTTACAAACAACAAAAAACAACAAAAACCCACAAAAAACACAAACTAAAACAAGACAATAAAAACAAAAACAAATACAAAACAAGGCCAAAAAACAAAATAAATAAAAAAACACAACAAGGAAAACCAATCAAACAAAAAATACAAAACAAGATATTTCACAATAATGTATTTTGAACCGCGGAATGCAATCTTCACCAATAAGTTGCTACATTTGGCCACATATAGCGCTGTGTGTACTAACACACGGTGCCTATAGCGCTGTGTGTGTGCCTATACTCACTACGGGCGCGTTGAAGCAGCTCTGTCCTTGCATGAGCTGCTCGTCTACATCGTCCAGGCAGGGGAGGGGGGTGAGCGCATCATCCCCCCCCTCCCCCTCTCCCTCCCCCTCGAACATGAGCTTGCGGCGGACGCTGGAGCTGTTGTCGTCGCCCGGGGTCTTGGAGACGGCTCGGGGGACAGGGCGACGCATCTCCACCCGCGGCTGGAACACGTTGGGGGGCGTGATGACCTCGGCGGGGGGCGTGGCCTGGCGGGGGCAGACACAAGAACATGTTAGTACTCTCTCACAACAAACAGTCTCGGATTGTATTACCCTCAAACGAAATCTGACATGACATATTGAAATATAGTAATATAGTGTAGCCTAGTAGGCAATACTATTGGCCCTTCAAAATAGACTAGATGCATTCTGGTGGCAAGAAAATAATTACTATAAGGATTAGTTTATCTGTCAATTGTTCATTGTTGCATTGGCACAGATAAGGGTGTTGCTTAGCAGCGCTATCTATGTGTTAGTTTGAGTCTCCAATAATGTAAGGTATTCATTCATAGCAATTTGACTTGCCTACTTACTTATATATATGTATTATATTTTTGGGGGGCTATGCGACGACGCTTCCGATCTGCTACAAGTGACTGACAAGTCCAAGATCAAGTGCCCCCTGGTCCAGAACAGAAGTCTGGTACCAAAAGTCGCCGCACCACGCCACGCTATCCAATATGGCTCCACCTGCTGCTTGTTCAGCGCAAAACAGCCCTTTTCAGGGCCCACCTACTGTGATATACTGGAACGCAGGAGGCGTTACCACAACTAAACGTGCCGAGTTCTATAATATTGTCCATAGACACAATGCTGATGTTTTTTGCATTTCTGAGGCTGGCAAGATTGCGGAAAAAAATGTGAAGAACATGACGGACCTCAAAACTCCAAACTACACCATCCATATACTGGAGAGGAGTAGGCAAATCTCCTCAGGCCTGATAGTGGGAGTCAGGTCGACTCTGGTCTCGGCTTTCAAAGTCACGCACGCAATGGAGCCAAGCGGCGACAAGATTGAAATTGCCACTCTGGATGTCTGGATGGGACGCACCAAATATACCATCCACCTTGTGTACAACCCTCCCAGCAACATTCCAGAGACCCTTGAAACCATGCACATGACGAACCACACAATCATCGTTGGAGACCTTAATGCTCCACATCAAGACTGGGACTACGAGTCGACAACTCCAGTAGGACGATCAGTGGCAGAATTTGTCTACTCGAATGCACTGCTTCTGCTCGAGCCCCCTGATGGGAAAAACCGTACCACCTTTCTCTCTAATTCAGGCCACACCTCCAGACCAGACCTTGCCATTGCTCACATGTCAATTGCAGATGACCTGACCCAAGAAAATCTGGACTGCCCCACGGGTCTAGGTCACAAAGTTATTAAAATCTGCGCTACTGAAGGTCCTTCTAAAAGTGAGCAACCTCCTTATTTGAGATGGAATTTCCAAAAGGCCAGATGGGATAGCTTCACCGAAACCATGGAAAATTTTGCCTCGAACTTTCAACTCACTGGAAATCCCCACAAAGACACAAAAGTGCTGGAAGAAAAAACACTAGAAGCTGCAAGCAAACACATCCCCAGAGGTGCTCAGAGAGCATACGTACCTTTCTGGAGCAAAAAGCTGGAAAATCTAAGGAAAAAAAGAAACCAGTGCAGATTAGTAACTGAACAACAAAAAACTCATACCAGCAAAGAAAAATTGGCTGAAGCACAAAATGCCCTCACCAAAGCCATTGAAGAAGCAAAAGAGGAGAAATTCAAGAGTCTTCTTAAAAATCTTGACTACAGAACCGACACTGTGAAAGCCCACACTTTTTTCTCTAATTTGTGCGGTAAAAAAGCAAAACTCGAAGAAGAAAATTCTCCCATCCTCTACAAAGGCAAAATGGCAGTCACGAATTCAGAAAAAGCCGATGTTTTGTGCAGACACTTTAAAGCCATCAGCACTCCTCAAAGGCGTAAACCAAAGAAACTGCCAAAAATTGAATATCAACATCTGCCAAACGATCCCTATAACCGACCATTTAATGCCGCGGAGCTTGACTTTGCCATTAATAATCTAGACAACAAGAAATCGCCTGGACCAGACAAGATTCATGTAGAGTTTCTGAAACACCTAGGTCCCTGGGCGCGGAAACTCATCCTTGACCTTATCAACAGTTCCTGGACATGCCAAGTCCCATCAAGTTGGAAAATTGCGAACATCACGCCCATTTTGAAGCCAGAAAAAGATGCCTTGGACCCAGCCAGCTATCGTCCTATTGCCCTTACCAGTGCCCTTGCTAAAGTAGCAGAAAAAATGGTCAACCTCCGTCTGGAAAATTTCCTTGAAAGTAACGACATCATAGACGAGGACCAGGCTGGCTACAGAAAAAACCGAGGAACTGTCGACCAAATTGCCTACCTTGTACAGACAGTGAAAGAGGGTTTCTCTAAACAGAAAAGTACGCTGGCTGTCTCTATTGACCTATCCGGAGCCTTCGACTCAACCGACCGATCATATGCCATCAAGCAGATGATCGATGATTTGGTGCCGAATAACATCATAAAATGGCTCCACGACTTTATCAATGATAGGCGAATAAAGGTTGTCCACAAAGGTTCACACAGTAAAACACGCACCATAAAAGCAGGGGTGGCTCAAGGAACAATAACGGCACCAACCGTTTTCAAAATTGCTATCAATGGGCTTATCAAACTTTTGAAACGCTCCATCCCTGGCCTGACTGTCAAAGCTTACGCTGATGACTTTGTCATATTTTTCACAGAAAAATGCCCAGTCAGCATGGAACAAAAAATGATTCGTGCCATGAAAATTGCTGCAGGCTGGCTCCAGGTACATGGTTTTAAGATCAACTGCAGCAAAACCTTCTGCACCTACTTCACGATGAGCAATAAACCTTTTAATTTTAACATTCCTCTTGACGGTATAAACATTAAACAGACTGATGAGATGAAATACCTAGGCGTTATCCTTGACAAAAAAGTGACCGGTAAGCTCCACTTTGAAAAGGCAGCAGAAAAGGGTGAAAAACGATTACGTCTAATGCAGAGGGCCTGTGGTGTTTCCTGGGGTGCCAAATTAGATACCCTAACGCTGACATACACTACTTACGTAAGACCAGCTATCGAATATGGCACCGAAATTTTCCCTGCAGCCGCCGCCTCCCAGGCCCGTCTCATCGACAGAGTCCAAAATCAAGCCCTCCGACTCATCACCGGTGCAGTGAAAACCACCCCTATAGACGCCATGGAATGGTACAGCCAAATCGAGCCAATGCAGCTGCGTAGAGAACAGCGGGCTATCCAGCTGCATGAAAAATTGGCACGCCTCGACCCTGACAAATGGCTCAACTACCCAACCTCAAGAGTAATGGCTCACACCAACTTCGCTGAAGCGGTCACTAAGCTGAAAGAAAAAGTCTGCCCCGAGCTCCTGGTCGCGGTACGCCAACCTTTTGACGTCCCACTGCCGGCCTCCCTTCCAGATAGATCCAATCAGCTTATACCAGGAATAAAAATAGATGGCATTGAGAAAAAGGAAGGTCTCGACAAGAAAGAGCTGAAAGCGCTAAGTGAGGTACACTTGAAAAAGTATTTTCCTCTGAAAGAGTGGGTGCACATTTTCACGGATGGCTCCTATGACTCAGCCACACATAGAACCGGCTATAGCATCTACTGCACTTTCTTCGAGGAAGCCACTCCGATGGGCGTCGGCACAACATACTTCGATGCGGAGGTTGCAGCCATCGCCAGAGCGGCTCAAAAAATTGCAGAGGTGCCAGCCTTCCCACTCAACAAGACAAAATTTGTTATCCTTAGCGACAGCGCTTCAGCAATCCAATTTGTCTCTCAAGCAGTGAACCTCCACCCCCAATCGCTGCTCTTCAAAAACTCCCTTGCCAGTCTCCGTCAGCAGAATAAAGAACTAGAAATTCAATGGATCCCTAGCCACTGCCAGATCCTGGGCAACGAAAAAGCTGATTTCTTGGCCAAAAAAGCTACGAAAGCTGCTCCTCCACAAGCTGCGGCTACGTCCTTCAGAGGTGCTAAAATCAAGATCAAGACAGCCATCAAAAAGGCGTACAAAAGCACATATGAAGAGGCCTTACGAGCCAAAAGCTGGTGGGCAGAGATCAACAGAGGACCTGATAAAAATTGGTCCAGAAAGACGGCCACCGCCCAGTTCCGGCTGGCAACAGGCCATGACGTCCTGCAGCATCACCTGAGTCGCTTTAACATCAGCAAAGAACCGGCAACGTGTAAATTGTGCAGCTCCGATGTACAAGACAGGGCACATCTTTTTAGATGTGCTGCCCTCAAGGTTTTTATCGACTCCCTGCCCAATGATATGGGCAGGCCAGAAAAGGAAGCAGTTTTATATTGGATAGTAAGACAAAAGAATGGCTGAAAAAGCCATCTTGGCACAAGAAGGAAAAAAAAAAAACTTATAGATACTTTGTTTCACATTACTTTGTACTATGTAACTTTTGTATTTTATTTTAGATATATTTCTCTAACAATAGGATAATAATTGACAACTTCGCATACTCGCATATCCCTGTTACTTGCTTATGAGTATTTGCTTATGAGTATTATAATGAACGCTTTAAAGATAAATAAATAATTAATTTTATAAATGAATAAATAAATAAATAAACAAACAAAGAAATAAACAAATTCATAAATAAATAAATAAATAAATAAATAAATAAATAAATAAATAAATAAATAAATAAACAAATAAATAAATAAATAAATAAATAAATAAATAAATAAATAAATAAATAAATAAACAAATGAATAAATAAATAAATATATA
This sequence comes from Isoperla grammatica, assembly GCA_945910005.1. Taxonomy (NCBI): domain Eukaryota; kingdom Metazoa; phylum Arthropoda; class Insecta; order Plecoptera; family Perlodidae; genus Isoperla; species Isoperla grammatica. The sequence goes on from OX246744.1 coordinate 42,547,081, forward strand.
AATAAATACATTTATATATTTTTTTAATCAACCTAATCTCATCTGCTGACGTGTCGTGTGGACTCACCTGGTTTTCGTCCCCCTCGTCAGCGCTACCGAAGTCCATGGGGGCGTCGGCATCGCGCTCAGACTCTGCGTCGCTGTCAGCACAGAGCTCGGACACGTCTGGGGCCGACCTCCGACCCTTCTTAGTCGCGCCCTCGCTGACCTGGTGGCAGCAGCAACGGATTTATGATTGGCTATATAAGTAAGATTTTAATACCTTTTGTAAAGTCTTGAAAACCATTAGAGCAGCAGCCGGAGTTTTGCAAAGACTACCAGTGAATAGGAGGTCAAAATTGGACATGTAAATAGGACAATGCAATAAAAGAGCCGAAGGGATGGACCTGCTAGGCGCGTGCCGGCCTTTCACGGCCATTAACATCCAGCGTTGCAACGGTTATTGTTGTTGTTATATAAAAATATATCCACTAATGCATTTCCGATGGGGGTAAATGCAGACCCAACCCAAATACTACGAACTTGCAACGTCCGCCGGCCAATCTTCGAAAATTGTGAGAGGGCTGAGCAAAGCAGTAATTGCTCACACAAAGAAATAACATCCACTTAGTGTGTATTGGTTGTCACTCAGTTCCGATTCAACGTAAGTCCTTTATTTAGCCGGCTGCTGCTCTAATGATTTCCAACAGTATAAAGGAAGTGGGCAAATTTTCGATTAGTGACAGATTAAAGTTTTGTTTGAAAAGTAGAAATGTTACAGCACTTGAAATGAAAATTATTTACAGCTAAAATCCTTTAAAAAAGGGGTAAAAAGTTATGATTTCAAAATGTAAGCAATACTGAGGGTCTGTATTACACATTTTCCTTTCCGAAAAATCACAAAAATAAATAAATACATAAATTCACATTTAGAGTCTACCCACTCAGTAACGAAACTGATTTTTAGTGGGGGACTTTAATTTGAAGCGGCTAAACCAACCCTGTTGGCTCCGAACACCATCGACGAGTGAGTGATAACCAATCAAAGATCGATATTGCAAACACGAAACACACGAATCGGTGATTGGACAGTGCGAACACCTGCGGACAAATGTCAGAATCAACAAGGCCGATTCAGAACAACTTTGATTTTGTTGACTGCTTCGTTGCTAGGACGGCTCCAAAGTAACTGTTTACTTATTCCTAAGCCAAGAAGTAATGGAACTGAATCCTTAATAGAAGTTAAAAAACTTTTGCCTGACCAGGATTTGAACCCAGGACCTTCTGCATTGGAAGCAGGTATGCTAACCACTGGACCAATGAGCTACCTACTGGTCCATCGAGCGAGCCACCTCATGTTTGTTCATCATGTTTGCACTATTATGATAACTCCATGGTCTTTATATTATTTTTCTTTACTTCTACTACTCTACTTCTTCTTCTCTTTACTTCTTTCTTTACAACTACCTTTAATGTTTTCACAACCACAACGGAACATATTCAAAGGTTGCACGTACGTCACATCTTTGCGCGTGGTGGCCACATTTGTGATCAAACTTGGACGTTGCCATGGAGAAACATTTGAAGGCTGTTGTGGTAGAACTAATAAGCTCTTAGTTCTTTAAAATCCAGCCTGTTTTTGATATACAATTGGTATGTGTGGTAATTTCTTATTTTTGTATTAATTAATAAAAACTGGCAGGGGAACGTGACGCAATGCCGAGCGGCATGAAGAGGGTGGAGAAAGAAGCGTGTCTCTACTGGTTGACCAGATCCAGCATGATGGCATAATAGCCAAATGTGGGCATTTGAGAAGAAGAAGAAGAGATAATTATTAGAGCTGTGGAATTATAGCATTAATTATTTGGTTTTGTCGCGTTAATTATTCCAAATATCGCGTTTTATCGCTTATATCGAAATTAATTAAAATCGAAACAAAAAGAAAACTGGCCGACAACATAGATATTATTTCGGGGCATTTCATCATCTAGGCCTAGGAGTTCGGAGTAGGCCTAGGCCTATCGATAATCATTTATCACGTAACCTACATCTGACTATTTTAAAAAGAGACATCACATTGGAACTAATAAAATATTAATCTCAGGCTTTCAGTGATTTACGTCAATCAACATTTCGTATTATTGGCCTAATGGTCTAGCCTAGGCTAGGCCTAGGCCTCAAAAGCCTACGCCTGGGAATAGAGTCCAGGCCTACGCCTACTCAAACATTCTTTGAATGCTAGTATCGCGTTTTTAAGTTTTGGCCTATTTTTCATCGCGGCTTTATTCATTATGGCAAAGATAATGCCGCTAAAGATCGTCTTCTTCGGCACAATTGACAAGTTCTTCCTCCATCTTTGTTGACCTTGACGAGAGCGTCACAACTCACAAGCGTCACGTGACGTGACTGTCATCCCGCAACGCACTCTGTCGTACACTTCGTGAACTGCTTGTCGCGCACTCTACCGGCCATTAGCGCACTACGATCAACAACATGGATCAACTACACAAGACCGCGTGGGCTCGAGAGACCGACGATGAGTGCAGACGTGATGTAGCAAATTTGCAAATGATAAGGCGGCCTTCCTATAGATCTTGCTAATTTAGCGAATAATATCATTTATCGCGCCTACATCGCGTATATTAGCATTTATCGCTTTAAAGTGCCGATATCGCATTAATTCGCGAAAATTAAAATCGCATTTTTGGCTTTAAAACATCATGAACTGTAAAGAAATGAAAGAAAAAGTTGAAAAAAAACTATTTTTATTTTTATCGCGCATATCGCAATAACGATTTTGGAAGGCCTCTAATAATTATGTTTACTTTTTAAATTCTAAATTAGGCTTGTTTATTAAATTTGACGAGTATTTGCCAATGATCTAGGATTGTTCCTCATCAATTGTGTCGCAATCATGGCTGCTGTGACGTCACGTGGGAACTATGAATTGTCTAGTCGGTGTGGACGAACTAACCTCCACGTCCATGGGTGTCTCACTCTCGCAGTCGCTCCGTCCGATGGCGCTGGAGAAGATGTCATCGTAGGCAGCCTCGTTCAGCTGAGACACCTTCATCTTGGGTCGGGCGGCCCGGGCGACCCTGGCCTTCTTGGGCGGCACTGCCTGCGCCTACGGCAACGTAAGCAAGCGAGGTGTTTATAAGACTCGGGTAGGGTTGAAAATTCTGAACACATCATACTTTTTTATATGTATACCGCTACTCTTTATTCCAACATCATTTAGTTGGGTAAAAAATAAATAAACAAATAATTAAATAAATAAATAAATAGATAAATAAATAAATAAATAAATAAATAAATAAATAAATAAATAAATAAATAAATAAATAAATAAATAAATAAATAAATAAATAAATAAATAAATAAATAAATAAATAAATATATATATATCGCTACTCTTTATTCCAACATCATTTAGTTGGGTAAAGGGCAAAGGGGTGTTTCCACCATTGATCTTGATAAATAAATAAATAAATAAATAAATAAATAAATAAATAAAAAAAAAAAGTAATAAATAAATAAATAAATAAATAAATAAATAAATAAATAAATAAATAAATAAATAAATAAATAAATAAATAAATAAATAAATAAATAAATAAATAAATAAATAAATAAATAAATAAATAAAATGTTGTATATTAAAAACAAAAATGCCCTCTGAGGATTTTGCAAAACTAGTGAAATGTGAGGAATTCCGCCATCGCCATTTAATTTCTGGCACGGGTGAATGTTTTAACATACACCGTGCATTAATATTTAATAATAACAGTACCGGTACCTACAAAATTATCTCATGTGTTATTACATGCACATGTGTTAACTGTTAATGTTAATGTTAAATACAAATAAGCACAATAAAGAAACGAGTAGAAATAGTGACAAGTTAGAAAAGCACCACCAAACCTATTCTAAGGTAATATATTTAATGGCATTCTTCAATGGGCTGCACTCAGTGCACACACTGATGTGTCTTTTGCATTGTTGTGTATTGTTGCTCTAATTGTTAAATGTGCACTAAGTGCGGTCCAGTGCAGCCATTGAAAAACGTCATGTCATGCAAAATAAGTCTCAAACATGCACAATAAGCTACAACAAAAAAGCAATTACATAAACATTAACAATAGCTCTATCAATTAAAATGCTACGGTGAAAACAAGGTTGATGGATAAAAGACAGTTCTCATCACCGACCCCATGTTTTTGCATTTGAACAAAACTAGAAATGGTTTTCATAGTCTACATGGCGCGTCATCTTGGCTAAATATTGGCCGATAAATCATTATTAACCTTAAAGGCGGGTTCACACAAAATGACTAAGAGCTAAGACTAACGATTAGTGTTTAAGAAAGTTGAAATACGATTTACATTGAAGCGTTCACATACTTTACTAGTGATTAGTGTTTAAGACCGAGTGATTAAGAAAGTTCATTATTGTTATTCCCGATTGTTAAGCGTTAGTAACAACCAATCGCTACGTGGAACGCTACAGTAGTTCAGCCAATGAAAATCGTACCATCCGAGTCAAGTTAAGTTTTAATGTTGTTTAGGTTTTCACTTTTACGCAGAGTTTGTTTTGACAGCTTCCGGTACCGATGTAAACAATAGGTTTGATTGATTTGGCTACACCTTTTGTACTTTTTGCACTCACTCCATATTGTTATTTCATGGGGTAAATGTCAAAAAGCGCAAAATGACGGTAAATCAAACGAACCTAATTTTAAATCAAAGCTTCACGTCGTCTGCTGCAGCCTGTAGGTTATCAGTCGATATCAGTTACTATTTGAAAATGAATTCCGATAATGAGTGAATATGGCGATATCATTCATATCTTCATCCATTTTCAGAAAATATAATAACAGCTGTCAACTTCGGGACAACATGGAACCGTTTTTGTTTTACACGCCCACACCATAGTTCTAATTTTTACGGGAAGAGTGCGCTACTCACTTGTCAAAGCACTCGAAGACTGCCATCTTTCAAAGTCGTCATGTATTTCTTTGCAAGATATGGGGGGCGGAGTTTTGTTTTCCTAAGGCTTAGTCACTGGTTGTTAGTCTTAGTCCATAGTCATTCTGTCTGAACGCGCCTTTAAATGTGCATTTTCCTACCTAGTTGATCGATCATGCACTAGCAACTAGAAATCAAAGCTTTAATGAACTTTTTAATTTCAATTTCAATTTATACCAAAATCAATTTCAATCTGATCTCAATAATAAAATCACATACCGGTATACAAATTTAAAAAAAAAAACAGATTTTATTCTCTGAAGATGGACCATGCAATCGGGCCTAAATGTAAGAAATGTATTTACAATCAATGGATGCAGCAATACCTGAACATCAAATTTTATACAAGACTTCTGATTTTTTCAACAACAACAAAAAAAAGAACTAGGCTACAAGCAGCAGCTCTTTGCATTGCCTTCAACATCTTGGTAGCAATTGCCGAGTTAAAATATAAAAGCAAGTAGCCTACACTTGTATTTTATGATTTTAACTTAAAACAGAACGTGACGCATTGCCTAACGGCATGAAGAGAAAAGAAAAGGAGGCCTGTCTCTACTGGTTGACCAGATCTTACATGATGGCCTGATTAAGCCAAATGTGGGCATATGATAAAAAAAAAAAAAAAATGATTTTTCATAACTGATAATAACATTAACAGATACCTATGGACTGGCATCTTACTTCATTGCAAGATTTTTCTAACAACTTGTTACAGAATGAAAAGGACCGAGTGTCATCGAGCGTTCTTGTTTACCTCTGTCTGTCTACCTACGTCGCTGCATTCCGACGCAGTGTCGCAAGCGTTTGCTGCGATCACGCTAGAGAACATTTCGTCGTACTCCGCGTCGCTCATAACGCTGAACGGTTTCGGAGCTTCCTTCGGCTTTCTCTCCCTCGGACGGTTCTCAACTGGTTTCCTGATGTGCGCCGAGCCATCCTAAATGTTTCAACAATGTTATCCTAATTGACTCGCTTTATAGTATTTATTGTTAATATTATTATTAAAGAAAGAGGGGAAAACCAAGACTGAGGTGGGAAGAAGTGATAGAAGAAATGGACGTGGAAAGAAGAAACGTAACTTGGGAAGAGGTCAATCAGGAACGATGATGGGAAGATAGAAAAGTATGGACAGAATTAATTGTAGAAAGAGCAGAGGAAGAAGAAAGTGAAGAGGAGGAGCCAGAGGAAGTTAACATGAGGGAAGCGTCAGGCATGGCCAGCCAGCTTCGATGTACCTAGGGGCCAGAATATGATGGGATTAATTTCCTATCCCCTACCCGACTTCATTGTTGGACACAGGGAGCAGATATATAAAAAAAAATATTATTTATAGCTATGGTATATAGCGTACTGTAGGAATACTCCTATACATTCGCTGCGTTCCAGGATTCATCTCACAAGTAATCTCGAATTACCTGGGCCGTAACATCAGGATGGATTGGAGGACACAACATAAAAGGGATACTAATGGGATTTTGCTTCGTAAACGGAGAGAAATTTGTAGTTGGAGGTTACATTCGTTGGAAGGCATAAATTTCTTTGTCAGAATCATCGTCTAGTCATTCCATGGGCGGTGAAAACCTCTAATATTGCTTTGCCACACAAGGAATCAAACTGTCAAACATTGTGTACTACACTAGGTCTATCAGTATCAAAAGTAAATCAATTCAAACTTGTGCCCCACAACCTCTAATATTGGTTTGCCATAGAAGGAATCAAACTGTCAAACATATCACTACACTAGGCCTATCAGTATCAGTTAAAAGTAAATCAATTCAAACTCGTGCCCCACAACATCTAATAGGATTGGTTTGCCATACAAGGAATCAAACTGTCAAACATATCACTACACTAGGCCATCAGTATCAGTTAAAAGTAAATCAATTGAAACTCGTGCCCCACAACGAGTCCAAGTAGGCTAATCCGAGAAATCTCGATTAAAAAAGGTCGAGTTGGATGAGAGTGGGATTAGCTCGGGATTGATAATAATGGAACATGTAAGAAGCCAACCAGTATGAATATTGGAACACTCGGATTACTGCATTGGCTGAGTGATTAGTAATCCGATGAATTCTGGAACGCAGTTAATCAAGGTAGGTACCTAATTTCTTTCCAGCGACAGCTACAGTCATAGTTTTAGAACTGGAGAACTTGAACATCAGCATGTTGAAGGGCATCGGATACTCATGTTGATTCTAATGTTAATAGCAGTGAGAAAGGGTTATAGGATAAATTGTAAGCAAAGAACCCATACAAATTGGAAGAATGCATCTAATAGGAGCACAAAACAACTAGCAATGCCACCACACACATGCTACATGGTTAACACGGTTTACATGCTCCAGTGTTAATAAAATACATAGTTCCAGTTAGCAGGTAGTGTCCGCTAAGCTCAATGATGGCATTTTCTTGCACGTTATTTACAGGTGAACATTTCCCGTACGACGTGTTAAAATAATGCTCTGAAAGTGGTTTACGAGTTTGGTAAGCACTCGCTATAAAAAAAAAATATGTTTAGGCTGCTCTCCACATATAAACATCTATTGGTTCTATTTTTCTTCCTATTTTCTAAATCTTTTTTAAAGTATCGGTGGGGCTATTTCACGATATTTAAACTTTTTAAAGGAGCATTGACTGTTACGTGAATACTGAAAACAAATATGCGTAGCTAATAAACAAATGCTTTACACAAAACTAGCACAGTAGTAGTACTACCGGAGTCGATATGAAAAATCGATACCTATGAAGAGTTGATGAAAAATTAAGACTGTGGCGATTCAGGGAGTAATTGAAAGTTGTTATTATTATTATTATTATTATTATTATTATTATTATTATTAATTTTTTATTCTTGTCATCACAAAACCACATATATGCCTAAGTAAAAAAAGGAAAGAAAAAAAACAAATTTAAAAGTCTCTTGACAAGAAACGGCGTCGACGCTAGCAAACATTATGCTACAACACTTAAAATCCTAGGAAATGTTTATGTACTACTTACCACAGACAGTTTCTTCTGGTCTTTCTTGGGCGCCACAGCGAACCCGTTTGGTGCGCTGTTCTCCTTGTTGCCGTCTTTCCTGGCCTTGACGCCGCCACTCTTGGCTGCCTTCTCCTTGGACGCGGCCGCGCTCTTGTTCCCGATCTCCACCAGCGGCGTCTTCTTGCTCTTGACGGTTGACGGGTCGCCCTCCAGCTTGACGTTGACGACGGCCACGTTGGCGGCCGGCAACGAACCGCTCGACGCGTTCTGAGAGCTCTGCGACACAAAGCTCGGCGGCTTGAACGACGACTTTACCTTGGCGGGTAACATTATCGACGTTCTCTCCTGCTGAAAATAAAGAACCAACTGTATCAGTCATGTATACATACATAAGCATGTGGGGTATTTCATGTTGTAGCGCAATCATGGCTGCTGGAAATTGAGTTTTATTCGCTCTCAGAATATTTTAGTAATAATTTTAGCACAAACTAATGTAACGGTACTCGGCAAATAAGTTTCAGTGAGTTTATTCTGGTTTTTATTAAGTGACGTTAGCCAGTGATCTATCCCGTGTTATGATATTTTAGACACTGTGAAAATGGTTACTTTAATGTAGTTATGTCTCTAGATACTTTGGTACCTGTAATTACTTTTAATGTAACGTACTTGTCCTCCATCTTTGTATTGTATTATACTCTGTAACCATGGACAACATCAGATACTCGCTCACCTTGTACTGTGTAAGCATAGGAGTGCTCATTGATGACTAATTAAATGATGATGATGATGAATTTTTTCCTATTTCCAGTGATTTTCACCCATTTCATTTTCCTTTTCATTTATGAACACAGATGTACCCTACATGGGCTTCTTATCACACTGTATAGTAAATGTATCATTGGAACATAATTGTAGGTACCCTGTACATAATAGGCAACACGCGTACGATTTTTTTTGTTAAACCAAACACTTAGTTTAATAGTATCAGATACAAAAAGGATATTAATGCAAGTCGCACGTAAAAAAGGAATGTTTAAATAGGTTTAAAGTGGTCGCATTTATTGTTAAGTTTAAACTGAGGATCTGAAACGCGTACAGGTGGCTGTGACGCAATGATTGTGTAGACGTGGCAGAACAGACCAATCGCTGAGGCGGTGAGCGTACGCAGAACAAAACTATGACGTCAAATGCACTCTACATGGCGGCGGCTTGTTTTTCGCGCCCTTTTATTTATCGTTACTAAACCAATTATTTTGAGGCATAGACTGATCCGTTTTTCAAAATTCAAAGACACAAAATTACTAAATGAGAGACAATGTATTTAAAAATCGATTAAAATTTTCATACGCGTGTTCCCTATTGTTGCTGAGAATAAAATACCTACTATGAAATGAAATAGGCCTACTTTGAGTTTGACAGCACATTTAAACGTTTAATTGTGGCGGTAGAAGGTTTTATCATCCCTAGTTTAAATGCCTACAGACATGATTCAGATTCAGATTTCAGATAATTTTTTTCTCACACAGATAGGCCTACATAGGCCCTACATGTTTACTCAAAAGTGGCTATTTCATAAAAAGTTGGAGAAGCCCGCAAAGTCATGAAGACTTGAGTGCAGGCCATTTACAAAATAGTGTAGAATATTAATTTTGTCAGATGGCGACAGTAAGCATACTTGGAAGGGAAAATTGGTCTAGGAAAAAAAGGTCTAGGAAGCCCGGTTCCCATGCATTTTAACTAGCAACCAAAACCACTATTGTTGAAGTAATTATTGTACTTACTATAAATTACAATTTATAGCTAGAGCTAAATGTATTGGGGGAAGTTAGTAGACTGACGGTGTAAAAATACGTCACATTTATTAAAGGTTTTTTGTCTTCTCAGCCTTATTCACCACGTATTACAAGGACCTCAATCCGCATCAACTGAAAAACATTTAAATTGGCAACGGTTTTGCTTGTACCTAGTTATAGTGTAGGGTCATGGTTTGACGATATTATTATTGTACCATGGTATAGGGTAGAAGGCCCTAGGCCTATAGGCCTTGGCCCATTTTACTACGGATCAACTTACTCAATTCAACTGCAATTCAGTCTAAATCTAATGTGACGGTCCCAGTTTTTATTGTCAAGTAGTACAGCTAACTCAGCTGTTGATTGTGAGAATGGGCCTATCAAGCGGTAATCCAACTCGACTATGCATTTCTGACAGACGCGGCATCGTCACTAGCTTTCTCATAAGAGAGAGAGAGAGAGGGAGAGACATTTCAGATGTAGGCCTATTTTATTCTCAAGAAAAATTTACAATATTTAAAAAAGAGTTACATATTTGTTTAAGAAACCCTTAAAGCAAGAAGCCCTCTAGAAATGTTATTACAGTGCCATTCAACTTCTATGTCATCGCTCTAAAACCACAGTGGAATGCAGTGTTGATCCACATTGGTGTGAACGTCTAGGTCCATATCACGGAATTTCAAGTCGCCGCATTACCCAAGTCAATCGACTTTGGAAAGCGGATCGACTTCAATATCAATCGAGTTGAATGTTGAATTCACCTTGTAGACTAAGGTTGGAATTCATAGTCGGCCCCTACACCTAGGGGCGCCCATTGTTACCAAGGTAACAATTGTTTGCATGTTATTTCCCATAAACAAAACAAATCCATAGCAACAATGGGTGCCCCTAGGTGTAGGGGCCGACTATGAATTCCAACCTAAGGCCCCAGGCCTATATTAAGATATTCAAGGCGTTTTCAAGTTCGAAGTTGCACAGCATGACAAGGAGGCTCCGCCAGCTTCTGAGCGAAGAATAGATTAAATTTGAATGCAAACCGTTTTCAGTCAATCCGGATTGCGGTCTTTGTACTAGGCTCTAGACTAGGCCAAAGATTACTGAGTGGGGAAGATGTTTCATCGTCGTGTTAAAATATCTGCGCGAGTTTTGTCAAAATTTCTAAGTCACACCACTAGTTCGAATTCTCACAGCAAGGAGCGCTAGCTCAGCACGTTTGAACTTCGTTGCCATCTAGCGGGATATAGGCCTATATGAACTCGGTTCTGGCATCGGAAGAATTTGGCTCGGACACTTCCCAAGGTCTAGGGCCTAGCCTACTTGATCTCCGGAGATCAAGTACACTTCCATCCCCCGGCGCTTAGAAGGCGGTGAGTTGAACGACCGAGGTTCCCGCTCAGTTTTAAACGTTTGGAAGAACGAGCTCTTGCGGTGAGAATTCGAACTACATGTTGGACTTAGAAAATTTCGATCAGACACGCGCAGACGATTTCCCATAAGAGTGAACTATCTTCCCTCCAGTAATCTTTGACTAGGCCTAGCCCTAGGCCCTAGGCTAGGCTAGACCTAGCCTACATAGGGATTATCAGGCTATTGTTTCTGTCTTTCGTGCTACACTCACATGTATGTAGGCCTAGGCCTAGGCTAGGCCTAGGCCAACTTTACGTTAAGCCTAGGCCTAGGCCTATGCTAGGCCTATGCAGGCTGCTAGGCCTAGGGCCTAGGTGTTCTTAGTCTAGGTTCTAAGCCTAGGCCTAGGCTCCCAAAAGCAAAGCAAAGTGTTGAGATGATAATGATCCTATTGGGTCTAGGCCTAGGCCTAGGCCTAACCCCAGTTTGAAACTGTCATAAATTCATAAACTGAGCTAGCCTAGGCTAGCCTAAGCCTAGCCTAGGCGCTAAGTCTAGGCTTAGCCTAGCCCACGCTAGAGGTAGAGGGTAGGCAAGGTCCTAGGCCATTGTGTATAAAATCCCTTACGTAAGGTATTTTAAACTCAATGCCTAGGCCTAGGCTGGGTAGGCCTAGGCCTAGGCCTAGGCCTATTCGTTGACAATGTCATGGCCTAGGCCCTAGGCCTAGGAAGCCTGGTTCCCATGCATTTTAACCTCAACCTAAACCACTATTGTTGAAGTAATTATTGTACTTACTATTAATAATAATGCGTCAATATTCTAAACACTTCTCCAAGGAAATTAATGTAAAATATAACGCGAGATACTTATTTACAACACTCGGCCTGCTCTGGTGCAGACAGAAGAATATTGTTCGCTGTTTGTTTTCATGTCATGACAAAAATTGTGTATCCATAACAAATCGTCTACGGTTTCCACGGCAACGAGACAATGGACCAATCAGCATATTTCAAATATTTCCCAGAGTACAATTCGGCTCTACGTCACGGGTACCCGTCATGCATTGCAATTTAGCGCGATATTTGTTCTATTTTATTTCAAAAAGGAAAAACTGGAAAATAAGAACAAAAGTGAAATGTAGTTCAAGAGACTATCAAAAAGTTCAAGCTCCTTTTTATAATAGGGAAGGCTCATGAAAAATAAATATTCCTCAAAGTACCTAAAAACGGAAGGCCATCATCTAAAAATACGGGCTACATAATTTTTATATCTAAAAAGTGTATATTTCCAATTCTATTAGCATTTAAAGTTTGAAATTTGGAACTTCCCGCTCCGTAATTGAAAAACGGCTCGTGACGTCATAACTCTTGTCAACAACTGCCTCCTTGAAGTATTCTTAATAATATCAAGGATATTAAGTTGGACATTTTACAATATCTAGGATGCAGTGACTTTACAACAATGTCTTTTATACCACTGTTTTCTTCAGAAAATACATTTTGATACAGTATTTACCAAAACGTATTTAAAATAATGCAATTATTTAACATATTGTTGTAAATTAATGTTAAGCAGTGTTCATTTACTAACTAGAAATAAACGTTGATTCAGTTAAAGTCTTATGAGAGCTATAATCTACTAAATTGTGGGATTTCAGTACTATTTGTATGATATAAAATGATTGTTTCCAGAGTTATGACGTCAGAACCTTCTAATCACGAGCAAGATGGCGCAGGTCCGTTTCTGAGCGTGTTTTGACAGCAATATATTTGACGTGCTGTTAAAGCGATGTTAATGCACCTTTTGAGCCGAAACCAATTAGTTCCCGTTTTTTTGGGGCACGAGTTTGAATTGATTTACTTTTAACTGATAGACCTAGTGTAGTAATACGTTTGACAGTTGGATTCCTTGTATGTGCAGGACAGTGTTGTAAAAGTTACTTTTAGAAAGTAATTCAGTTACAGTTATGCTACGTTTACAGCTACGCGTTGCGAGCGAAGCGAGGGCGCGAGCTCCAATCAGCGGCCGAGTAAGTTAATAGTTTCACGCAAACTCGGCCACTGATTGGAGCTCGCGCCCTCGCTTCGCTCGCAACGCGTAGCTGTAAACGTAGCATTACAGTTACTTGCTTGGGAAAGTAATTCAGTTACAGTTACAGTTACTTTTTCCCTAAAGTAACTGAGTTACAGTTACAGTTACTTTATGGAGTAACTGAGTTACTTTTTAAGTTACATCATGAAATTTCTTAAAAATGCAATAACTGACAGCATTACTAATAAAAAATATTTTTTTACTGGAAATAATGGCACGCAATAATGGCACGCAAAACTGTTTGTTTTTGCTAATTATATATTTATTCAGGCTTACAGTTATAATGGTACTTCATTACTAACAACTACATGTCTACTACTAGGCTACTAAAAAAATTCGTTTTTTGTTTGTTTTTTAGGTTGATACAAAGCGGTATTTTTTTAATTTTGTACCACTACAGAACGAGTTGCTTAAGAAAAGTAACTCTAAAAAGTAACTTAAAACTGAGTATAATTACTTATAAAAGTAATTGAGTTACAGTTACAGTTACATTGAAATAAAAGTAATTAAAGTAGTAACTCAGTTACTCAAAAAGTAATTAATTACTTTTATTCAATTACTTTTACTCAGTTACTTTACAACACTGGTGCAGGAGGGCCAAAGCACCCACGAGGTAGATTTGTGTGGGTGCGGAGAAGGCATTCTGTGGCGTATCCAAGGGGGAGGTGGGTTCGGGAGCTTGCGCCCCCCCCCCTCCCCCCCCCCCCGAAATCCCTGCTTTACTTCTACTCTGCAAATATTCTAATAATTTCCCTAAGATTATGGTAAATGTGTCCCGTTCAGCAAAGAACCTCAATTACTTCTAAAACACATTCAAAAATACCCTACGTAGATTAATTGTCAAAAAATTGACTGCGGCGTTATTGTGAAGGATAACCCCCTCCCCCCCCCCCCCACCCCCCCCCAGTATGTGTCGGTTGTGGTGCACCTTTTCACAGACCAGTAATTTTCTGTGGTTCTACTCTGGGCAACCTCCCCAAACAACTATGTAGCCTATGTACGTAGTGTTACTTATGACGGTTTGAGAAGTAGGGCCTTTAAATGTTTTGTAGTCCATTGTTGAGAATACGATGTCGCTTTGAATATCAGTCCTTTCCTGTATTCATAATCTATATAATCTCTATATATAAGTTAGTAACGTGAAGATGATGATTAGTGTTGCTTCACTCACGGCTCTGTTGTTGCAATCATGTTAATTACTGTTCGAGACAATTCGACGTTGATGCATGCATGAAGATTAAAGATGAAGGACTATTACAAAACTAAACATTTCTCGAGTGACATGCGAACCCTCGTCTCTAGGTGCTGTTTGTCTAGTGGGTTTATTCCTGCTTCTAATGTAGAAGGTCCGAGCTTCGATTTCGGTTCGGGCATGAGTTTTTTAACATTGGAACTTGTCATGATACTGGTGTTTAATATAATAATAATAAAATATAATAATACAATATAATGTACTATAATATAATAGATTAGAATAGAATAGAATAGAATAGAATAGAATATAACATAACGGTGACTTTAGAGCTGTCATAACAACGAAGCACATAATAAAACGGTATAAATAGTGTCCCCCACTGACAATCAGTTACAGATAACGGACTGTAGACCAAGTGTTATGACGTGCTATAAATATTACTAAGTAGCCCCAACACCAACACCAACTATGTATTCGCATACCGACCTCAGATCCTTGTCTACCGCCCCTTTCAAACCGCGCTAATTCAATGAAAACAACAGATTCCTGGCGTTCTACCACACATTCGTAAATGCAGTCTTACGCTGAGTAGAGTGCACAAGCCTAATAAGCCACGCCCACGTATTGACCTGTTCAATATAACTAGACAACACTAGTGGTATGGTACCATTTGGAGTCGACCAGGCGCGTAACAAGGGGGGGGGGGGCAATTGACCCCCCTCCCCCCCATACTCATCCCAGTCTCAACTTCGATGTGACTATTTGTGTAAGTAATGTTGATGAATAAATAAATAAATAAATTAAATTCACATTTAGAGTCTACCCACTCAGTAACTAAACTGATTTGCAGTGGGGGACTTTAATTAAAGCGACTAAACCAACCCTGTAGGGCTCCGAACACCATCGACGAGTGAGCGATAACCAATTAAAGATCGATAATTCAAATACGAAACATATGAATGAGTGATTCCGATTCAGAACAACTTTGAATTTATTGAGTGCTTCCGTTGCTAGGACGGCTCCAAAGTCACCGTTTACTTATTCCTAAGCCAAGAAGTAATGGAATTTAATCCACATTAGAAGTTAAAAAACTTCTGCCTGAACCGGGATTTGAACCCAGAACCTTCTGCATTGGAAGCAGG